>CAUZXS010006013.1:0-75000 GCA_963585895.1 Sepioteuthis lessoniana
CATTCAAAGAGCTGGTTCCTACTATAACAAGAATCTACTCCACATATTGCCCATTTCCACCACCTCAGAAACTGAACGGAGGGAATGAAAGGGCAGCACTCGTTTATTTGAGGCTACCTTGCTTTTTGTTTGGTTTTCGTAGGTTTTATGGCATATCAACCATAGTAGGTTATCTAGAGCCAAATCCATTTTATACATATAACCAGTTCTATCCCAAACAATTCAGTTTAACATTAGTACACTGTTAAAATGTCAAAAACTGTTCTATTTTTTAAAAAATCAGTTTAGCATGAGTACAATTTTTTTTGTTTGCACGCAGTTAAATGCCAAAACACTTTAATTTCAAAGAATTCAGTTAAACATAAGTACGCAGTTTTAGTGTTAAAACAGTTCTATTTCAAACAATTCAGCTTAGCATAAGTACACTGTTTAGTTCTATTTGGCCCATTGATAAGAACCTATCTGGTGCTAGGGTAGACTAGGGAGCGATGGCAATAAAGGGTGCTCCCCATTCCCCAAAGCTCCAGCATCAATGGAACCTCACCATCAGATTGTTTAGTGTCATGTAAGGACACTCGTTGGGATAGTCTTACCCCTCTGCAGAGATGCTATCGGTGTATTCTACAGCCCAAGCCGACTGGGCAATACACAGAGTTAATGTCAAAACAGTTTTATTTCAGAAAATTCAATTACGCAAAATTACACAGTTTAGATGTCAAAAAACAGTTCTATTTCAAACAATTCAGTTTAGCATTAGTACGCAGTTTTAATTTCAAACAGTTGTATTTCAAACAATTCAGTTTAAATGCCAAAAACAGTAAACTCAAGAAACCACAGTTTAGTTTTATTTAAACCATAGATAGGATCCTTATCAGGTGCTACCATTCCGGGCCTGAGTGGACCTGGTAGCGATGGCAATGAGGGTGTACTCTGCATTCCCAAAGCTCCAGCATTACTGGAACCTCACCATCAGATTGTTAGTGTCATATCCAGGACACTCGTTGGAAGGGGGTCTTACCCCTCCGCTGAGGTACAGTCGGTGTACCCCAGCCGACTTGGCAATGCAAATTATTTGTATTAGAAAGGAATACTTGAAACCATAGAAGCGTGTGCAAAAGATTAAACTACAAATGTATAAATATAGATATACAACGAACGCAATTCCCTAACGCCTTGGCATAGAATAACCCTAGATAGGTTGATATGCGGTTTAATTACCACCGTTAAGAATCCAAACTTATCGAACTGAATAATTCGAACTGAATAATTAGACAACACGGCGTCTGCAGTTGGGGAATTATAGTTTCGTCGACGCGGAAAGGGTTAACTAAAGCTAGTGACCCCAACCATCATAGACCCTAAATAAAGGGTTTATTCTAGTGTTGGGGGTCACAGGCCTTTCTGGGTTTTATCTATAACCCTGACTTCTCATCCATTTCATTGAATTGTCTACAATAATTCTATTTGTAACCAGTAATGCTCGATTCGACCGAAAGTCGTAAGCGGCTCCGACAAGAGCTTTCTTCAGATCTAAAATTAAGACAACGTGGATGTGATGATAAGTGTAGGATCCTGACCCACTCGATAACCATCCGAAGGCTGAATGAAGCAAAGTTGTGGGGCCTGTGTATGTTACATGTGATCCCTTGATCCAATGTTAGATCTGAAGTTGGGACGACCATTTTCGAACAGTAACTCAAAACTATAGAATAAAAACAAAGCGAACTGAATAGGTTTGCATAAAAAAATAGACCAGATTTAAAAATTGTCAGATTACAGGACTAATCCCTAGAGATAAAAAGATAGAAATCTAATCCATTTAAGTGAAACGCATGTTATCAAATATACTGGGTTACTTTTACATAGGTGCTTATGTGCCTGAGAATATTTCTATATACTTGTGTGAGTGAGTATGTCTAAGTGTTTGTGTGCTAGTGTGTGTATGTGCGTATGTATATGTGTATACGTATGTTTGAATGTGTTAATGAATGTGTATGTGTGTGTCTGAGGGAGTGTGTGTGTTGGTTGGTTGGTTTTACATGTCAACCATTTTAGGGGCGAAAAATGCTGAGTCATTTTTTTTTCAAGAAGCTTCTTGTTATTAATTAGGATAATCTTTTGTAACGAACTATTAATTCAATTAACTATTCCTAATACAAATATGTCGTACGTATTCGTATCGTTACAGGCACTCTTAACTAAAACAAATATTTTTTAAACAGATCTCGATGGTACTCCAACAGTTTTTATAAGTCAAGTCAGATCGGTAACTGACTTTTAACCAACATTTTTAGTTTTTAAACGAACGGTAATTGTATTGGATTTTAAGTGATATATATATATATATTCCTCTTTTGTTCTTTCTTTGTTTTCTTCTTTCTGTCTCGTAATCTTTCTCGTTAAACAACGTACATAATTCTATACAATATTCCTAATAAGTCAAATGACGTAATTTAAACATCTAACGCTGATTTGCCAGTTAAACGGCTAACTTTTTCTCACTATACATATTTTCCCGTAGGTTTTTGTATTTCACATTTCTAATCATCCATCGTTAACTTAAAATTATTAATATCACCCCTCATGGTCCTGATGATGGTTCAGTAGAACCGAAACGCTATAGTGTTGACCCGTTAATAAATCATTCCTTCCTCTTAGATCGTTGTTATCAGTTTTTCTACATATCATCATCATCATATCGTGCTGGCAGCACGGATATCCCTGACCCTCTCTCGCCACTCCTCTCTATCGTTCATCACCCTAGGTAGGTCTTCAGGACAACAACCTGTATCCTCACATAGCTGCTGAATGTACGTTCGTGCTGGTCGTCCTGCTTTTGGGCGGCCGTGTGTGGGGATCCATAAGAGTACATCTCTTATGAGTTCATCTCTGCTTCTCCAGCAATGTCCTGCATGTCTAGTTCGCCTATTGGCCCAGCGGTTAGAGTGTTCGCCAATGGCCCGGGAGACCTGGGTTCAATCCCAGGGCGAGTCATACCAAAGACTTTAAAAATGGAACTTGATACCGCCTTGCTTAACACTCAGCATTATAAGGTACGGTTCAAGGGTAAAGTGGAGCAATCCTGGGAATGGAGTAGCGCCCTCCCCTACACCTTGGTGTAGTAGCTATTGAAAAGGGAGCCTTCGGGTCACCCTCGACTATGGTCGCTAACTTTTCTACATATATATATATATATATATATATATACATATATATATCACTTAAATATATATATATATATATATATCACTTAAATATACATATATATACATATATATATATATCACTTAAAATCCAATACAATTACCGTTCGTTTAAAAACTAAAAACGTTATATATATATATATGTGTGTGTGTGTGTGTGTGTGTGTGTGTGTTGAAATGATAGATTGTGGTGAATCTGACAGTATAAAAGAAACATGTGGAAGGTTGGATAAATCAAACACTTAACTCCGGTTTAGAAGGCGCGATATTTCGTTATTTTATTTTATTTGAGGTACTTTCTCAGGCTAAACGATTTTCTGAGTTTTTTCAGATAGAGGGGATAAAGGTGCAGCAGGAAGAAGGAGAGGATTTAGAGTCACGTGTATCAGGTTTCATTAGAGATGTTCGATCGTATGAAAGGGGAAATAATTTTAGTGAGCTGACGGAAAAGAAATAGGAATAAAGGTGAAGGGGAAGAAGTTTCGACATATATATATATATATATATATATATATATATATATATATATATATGGAAGAAAATAATGGATAGTAATCCGACAATTTGTGAAGAAAAATTGACAACAAATAATCCAAATAGAAAGTGGGGATTTATAGAGAAACAAAGTCAGTCAACACTATAGCGTTTCGGTTGTGCTGAACCATCATCAGGACTGTGAGGGGTTTTATTAGTGATGTTAAGTGTAGATGGATGTATAAAAAGTGTAAAAATATATAAAAATTTGGAAAAGTTGTACAACAAGAAAAGTTGGCTGTTTATGACAAGAAAAATTGGCCGTTTGATCAATGAATCAGCGTTCGTTTCTTTAAAATACGTCACCTGATATTAGAAACATTGTGTATAATCTACTTTCCGTTAGTTCATCACGAGATTTCGAATCATTCTTCGTTTTCGACGAAATTCAAATCATATAAATCTGTTTTTTTTTAATATTAATGTATATGCCTAGGAAAATCCTAAAATATGAATATAAGCTTAACATCACTAATAATACCCCTCAGTCCTGATGATGGTTCAGCAGAACCGAAACGCTATAGTGTCGACTGACTTTGTTTCTCTATAAATCCTCACTTTCTATTTGGATATATATATATATATATATATATATATATATATATATATATATATATATGTGTGTGTGTGTGTGTGTGTGTGTGTGTGTGTGTGTGTGTGTGTATATATATATATATGTATATATATATATATAAATCACAATCCAGAAAGAAGACCCATGGCTGAACATTAACTATGAAATTTTATTCAATTTTTTCTAGTCTTATAAGTAGTAGGCTGTTCTATACTCATTTTTCGACTAAGGTTTGAAAATTTTTGAAAGAACCTCATATATATATATATATATATATATATATATATATATATATATATATATATATATATATCACAATCCAGAAAGAAGATCCATGGCTGAACGTTATCACTTCTTAAAAACTAGGAAATTTAATTCAATTTTTCTAGTCTTATAAGTAGTAGGCTGTTCTATACTCATCTTTTCGGCTGAGTTTTAGAACTTTTTGAACGAACCTCATATATATATATATATATATATATATATGGGGGGTGTAGAAGTAAATAATGGAATCCGATGTTATGTAAAAAACTTGAAAAACAAAGTAATCCAAAAGTAATGTATCTATCATAAGTGAAAATTATTAGGACTTTTAAAATGTTTAAACAAGTGTTGATTATACAACAATATATGTTTAATAAAAAAAAACTGAGGGAGGAGCATATATACAAAGAAAGATCACATAATCGTTCAATCATTCAATCAGCGTTTTTTTTGGGGGGGGCAGTTTTCAAATCTATAACGTCATTTGCCGAGGCAATGATGTTAAACACGCAATCATACACACACACATACACGCATATATATATATATATATATATATATATATCATATTAACCAACCCCTCCGCTCGGGCAAGGTCAATTTTTAAGCGGGGTTTAACAGGTTTGAATTCAGAGTTTTCTTTCTCTTAGCCTAGTTGCCTCACCAAGGCTGAAGAACCTTGTCTGTCCTACTATTTACCCATAGCTGGAGGGAGAAATAATTGGATTCATACCTTTTCCTGTTGCCGTGTCCATTTCCTACGACGATAACCATTACACCACGGGCACCTCCTTTACCCCTCCGCTCGGGCAGGATATGACACAAGGTCCATTTTTAAGCGGAGTTTAACAGGTTTGAATTCAGAGTTTTCTTTCTCCTTGACTAGTTGCTTCACCAAGGCTGAAGCAATCAGTCTGTCCCACTATTTACCCAATAGATATAGAGAGAATATATATATATATATATATATATATATATAACAGAGAGAATATATATATATATATATATATATATTCTCTCTCCAGCTATGGGTAAATATATATATATATATATATATATATATTCGTTCAAATCTACATAAATACATATACTAATAGAGGTGAAGCAATATGAATAAGATGAATGAGATGTCTCAGCCTAACAATTACTAGTTGTGAGCAGCGTATATACGGATTTATCCCCACCCTTTACACAAGGCAGATGCGACACAAGGTCAGTTTTTAAGCGAAGTTCTTCAGGTTTGAATTCAGGCTTTTCCTTCTCAACAATTGATAAAACAATAGTTTCAATGGAAAAATGAATACACATTTTATCTATAATTTTAACTACTGGTTCCAATACCGAGGCCAAAGTGTACAGTCTGCCCTCCTATTTACCCCTAGCTGGAAGGAGAACCGTTTGATGCATATCTATCCCGAGGGAATTAACACAATAGGAAATGCAAACGGCTTTGTCCTGGACTTGAACTCTTTACGCCGTGTCTGTTTCCTACGACGATAGCCGTTACACCTCGATCATTTCCTAACTATCACGTAAAATGTCATTTGTTACTGCATTTAGTAACCATGGTTACAAAGTAACTCGAAAGTAATTCTACTAAAGTCCGGAACTTCTCAGATCAAGGGACATAATTTATCTCACACCGACTTAATCATTGTTAGGGAATGCTTGGTCAAGCGTAGTATGTGACGGTTTTTTAGGGGTTGTTGGATTGTTTATTTATTTTTTTTTTTTGCCACTTATTTAGAATCGACAGCCGGAGAAAAAAATTGCTGCGCTCATGTTCCAAAAATTATAGAGAAATTTATTAGTTTCAGTCACAATCCAGATAAGAATAGATTTCAGCCATTTTTTTTTATTCAAGAACTAAATAAACAACGTCTAATCTAAAAATGTAGCCATATCAATTCTCTTCACCTAACCATAATGTAATCTCAGCAGGAAATTGATTTTTCTTTCTTCAGATAAATTTAGTAATTAACCCAAAACCTAACCAATTCACCATTTTAAAAGAAATCACCACTTTATGGTCGAGGAATGGAGGATTGTCTTGAAAAATCTTTAGCAAGTAGGTTTTGTTATTATTGGGGCGATGAATTTGTTTGTGTTTAGCGAGGGAAAGTTTCATCTGTGGCGAGGAACGTGTAACGTATGTGTTTACGTTGAGTTGTTTCCTCGCTAAGTTTGTAAGGTAATAAAGGAGAGATGAAGAAGTAAGATGGCGATAGTCGAAATGTGTTTTTAGGAATAAGTTTTATTTGCAGCATGGAATATTGGGTTTGCTTTTGGTGCTGCAAGACTCGTTGAAAGGTTGTGAGTATTGAGACGAAATTGAGTTATGAGAAGTTGAGAAGGTTGAGATGTCAGCGTGTGTCGGCGGACGTGCGAGGGATTGTGTTCGCTGTAGTTTAACGAAAGACATGTTGCAGTAGGAGGAATTGAACTTTAGAGTCATCGTGAATTTTGTGTGTCTGGTGAAGAGTTTGCGTTGTCTCCATTAAGGTGGCCCAGAGGTGAATTGATAGCTAGATGTCGAGAGCGGAATAAAAGCATCGCGTTGACATAGCCAATTTTGGGGGTGACATAAAGTTGTGCCTGTGCGAGGCATGTTGAATGTATCTAATTTATATTCAACTGGGATTCCTTGCAAGGAATCCATAAATTAGATGGGTTCCCTCATGTGTCCATGCTGCTGCTATTTAAGAGCCCCCAGTGAGACGTCTGCACTGGGCGGCGTTGTCCAGCTAAAAAGACTGGGTTTGGTAGCTTACCCAATTTGCTGCCCGGAAAAAAAAAGTCCGGATTGAATAGGATAGGTCATCCTGATTGGGTGAAATTAAATGTCGAATTAAATTGCGCGCCAAACCAAAATACGAAATTTACCTTCCACTATAAATCAATATGGCCACCTTTTATAATTTGATGTTGTTTATTTTTTCTCGTGAAAGTTCATGATAAAAAACGACAATGACAAACTTATTTTTATCTGTATTCTAGAAACAAACACACTTATTCATATTCTGTCCACTTTTGTTCCGAAAGTTCTCATACAGTTTACTCAATTCAGATATTCCAAGCAGTCAATTAGATCATTGGAATTGGTCATAGATATTATTCAAGAAAGCAATCCATTGTGAAGTGTGACAAAAGTCTTTGGCTTTTTTCTAATCATCTTTGTCTAGAATTTCGGTAAAGGTTATATTCCCTCATGACTCAAGAATCTGCATTGACCAAAGCAATGATACTGGAACTGTTATCTTGAGTAATTCAAATAAAACATAAAAAGGCAACTAACGATTAATTCTAATTTTTTATCAACGAATTCCATAATTTTTACATTGGGTTCTTCCTTAATATTTTCTTCTCCTTGCTTGGAAAAATTGAACCATTAATTTAAATGATTCAGTCTAGTTTGTTTAAAAAACAACTGTTTTGTGTCTTATCTATATTTTTTTATTTACAGCTAAATAAAGTATTTTTGCGTCTTGTCTATGATTAGTTTATTTACTGCTAAATAAAGTATTTTGCGTCTTGTCTATGATTAGTTTATTTACTGCTAAATAAAGTATTTTTGCGTCTTGTCTATGATTAGTTTATTTACTGCTAAATAAAAACCCACGGCGAACATTCTTAGTTAAAAGGCATAATTTTTGTAGGGGTATTACAATTAAGTGACGAATAATACATGTTTAAGCTGCTGTCTACAAGTCGAGATGAGTAAGCAAAATTCTTCATACATTTTGATCAGCCCTCTGAGTATTTTTTATCATCAACAGATTTGGCGTAACACAGAATTGTACAAGTGCAACACTCTACAGAACCAATTCAGTGCGAAATGAGAAAGGCTATGTCTACATAACAGATATTTTTAAGACAAATTATTTGACCCTCATTACCTTCTCTTGGTTTCGTACTTGAAACTATGTTCTTCCTTCATCTCCTTCGCTCATCGAGTCTAGTACTTAGTAATATCGCTAGGTGGTGCTCTAATGTATTCGTCAGATTTGGCATGTCTCAATAAATAAGGAATTGTCGAATGCTTTTTTTTTTATTTTTTTGTTGTTTTTTTGTTTTTTATTTGTGTTTTCTTTTTTTCTGAAGACGGACATTTTTTTTTATCTCTGTAAATTGTCGCCATTATCTGAACTGTTCGTAACCTACACGAAAAAAAATAAACCAATTATCACGAGACAAAAACATCAGACTGATCCTCAGACAGTTGATAAATAGAAGACAATGAAGAAAATAACAAACGAAATCTTTTTATACAATTTGGTGATGAAAATTAGTTCAGTCAACTTTGTAACATTTTAAATAAATCGCCGGGCTTCGTATTTTCTTGATCTGTTTTCTTTTTCTTTTCTTTTCTCTTTTTTTTTTTTTTTTTTTTTTTACAAAAGCGCCCAGGATCTATCTTCCTATGTTTTAATCAACTTGTTTTGATTTTTTTGTTAAATGGTATATGAACCTCCATGGCTTATTTGGAGGCAAAACCGTCCTTGCAGAAGAAGACAAAAACCTTGAAATTTTTCCTGGTTCTAACATGCCTGTTCGCTGGGTCTAACACCCCCTATGGAATGCCCCAGAATTTAGAGCTCTTATACGTTCCCCTTTCATCTTTGTGGTTCGTTTTAGACTGACGTATAGTCCTCCCTAGTCATTTTTAATTACGAGTGCTTCGACCTTGTTATTCAGTGACTACTGCCTGCTTTATTTATTTATTTACTTATTTATTCATTCAATTTCCTGTGAGACCCGTTCAATTACATTATAGAATAACTCACAGGTCAAACCTGTTGGATAGACTCTGCCAGGCTGTTTCTACACAAGACAGATTTTACATGAGAAGCTCAGCCACAATCAAAACAGGTTATGATAGAAATTTTTTAGACGATAAAATTTTTATTTTGAAGAAGGCCTAATTATGGTAAGGCGCGACTGAGTGTACTAATTATAATTTTGTTGTGTATATTTTGGTTTCTTGGTGCTTAACAATACATTACGAAGCAATTTCTGATCGTCTGTACATAGAAATTTATTTGATAGTGTTTATTTAATTATATTAGATTTTCGATGTTTATAATAAACTTTGTGTTTAAATAAGTTTACCAAACAAGAATATAGTTATAAGAATTTAATTGTAATAGGAATAAGTTTACTAATTAAAGAACGAAGTTATAATAAGAAATATAAAGTGAACATAAAGAATATGGTTTGTTAGTATCATTTTAGTCCTAGTGAATTTTTTAAAACCACTTAAATACGTACTTTTTCTATGAAGTCTGAGTGACACCAAGTTTCCTCAGGTCTTCTGGATTCTTCTTAGAAACCTAGCCGATGTGTTCTAGATAGTCATAATTCTTCGTCCGAACTCCAGTTCCCCTAGTCTGTCCAGGTTTTCAGGACTCTTCTAAGTATTCTAGCTGATCTTAACAGGGCTGTAGTTTATATGGTCTTGATTCTTCCTCTGATCTCCAGTTCCCCTTGTCTGTCCAGGTTTGCAGAACTCTTCTCAGTATTCTAGCTGATATTACCAGTGCTGCAGTTTGGATGGTCTTGATTCTTCCTATGATCTCCAGTTCCCCTTGTCTGTCCAGGTTTGCAGGACTCTTCTCAGTATTCTAGCTGATATTACCAGTGCTGTAGTCTGGATGGTCTTGATTCTTCCTCTGATCTCCAGTTATCCTTGTTTCCTCTGGTCTCCAGGACTCTTCTAAGTATTCAAGCTGAACTTAACGATGTTGTGGTCTGGATAATTCTTCCTCCTGGTCTCTAGCTCCCCTAGTGTCTTTTCCCGACTTTTGCAGACTGTTCCAAATGTATCGACTACCATTGGTATTACCATAACCTTCATGTTCCAGTTTTTTCAGCTCTCTGTTAAAATCCAGATTTATGTCTATCTTTTCGTTTTCTTTTCTTTTTACTTTTTCATCTACTGGAATGGTAAAATCCATTCGATAATAATTACTCTTTATAAGGTTTTCGTGGCAGTAATAACTAGCAGTTTTCACAGAAATCAGTGTCTTATTTTCTCCAGGACTCTGCTAAGTATCCCGGCTGATCTCGACAGTTCTCTGGCTTGAATTCTTTATCCAATTGCCAGTTCCACCAGTTTCTTTTCCAAGTTCTTTGATATTATCCCAAGATTATTAAGATTAAACCTACCGCTTCATAACTGGTATTTCGGTTACCTTCATGTTCAATGACTTTTTTAAAATTCTCAGGTGAGATCCAATTGGTTGTTTTACTGTTTATCAACCCTTTTCGGGTCATTTAACGTCAAATTTAGTCATTTTGATAAAAGTTTCATACAATTCAGTTTAGTATAATTTCAGTTTTTATTTACACACAGCTGAATGTTAAAACAGTTCTATTTGAAGCAATTCAGTTTAACATAAGTACATAGTTTAAACATACAGTTAAATTTACAAACAGTTAATTTCAAACGAATCAGTTTTGCGTAATGACACATTTTATAGTTCTATTTGACCCATTGATAGGAGCCCCATCAGGTGCTACAACTCCGGGCCAGAGTGAACCTGAGTGTGATGGCAATAAAGAGGTACTCTGCATTCCCCAAAACTCCAGCATTACTGAAGCCTCACCATCAGATTGTTAAGTCTCATGTACAGGACACTCGTTGGGGGAGTCTTACCCCTCTGCAGAGATCCAGTCGGTGTATTCTGCAACTCCTGCTGACTGGGCAAGGTTAAATCCTGTTTTTTCTCGAGTTTTTTGCTTTTTTTAATTTTGACTTTGTGGTTTGTTTGAACATATAAGTCCAAAAATTGACAGGTTCTTTTCTTCTTGTCGATTATAATTAGGTCACGTCTTCTGGCTAAGATTAGATTTCATCTTAGAATCCCAGGAAATTTTGAATGTTTTACTTTTTATGACTTTCTTGGATACATTTGGTTTTGTGCGAATCATTATTTTACTCATATGAGAGTTCTTCACACCAGCATTAGCAGATGGTTTTCCACAGGAATTTAAGTGACAGCAAGTCTCTGCAAATCTCTTGGACTCTCTTTTAATATTATTCTCTTCTGCTATAGTTGGGATGGTCTCCAATCATCCTCTTATTTCCAAGCCCTTCTGTTCCTGTACCAATCTTTTGGTGACTATTCCGTGCGCGCCAATTACTATTGGAATCACAGTCACTTTCATGTTCCATAGTTTTTTGCAGCTCTCTAGCAAGGTCTTGTTATTTATCTCCCTTTTCGCTTTCTTTCAATTTTATTCTGTGGTCAGCCAAAACAGCAAAGTCCACTAATCGGCAGCTTCTCTTTTTTTTTTCTTTTTTTTTTTTCGGTGATTAGAGGAGGGATTGACTAGTCTTTTGAACGGGCTTAAGTACTAAGTTTATTATTAATAGTAGTTATAGTAATAGTACTTGTTCTACAATCATTATCACTACTGCAAGTACTATTATTTTCACCACAGCTATTATCATGATTTCTATCATTATTTTACAACTATTACTACTATTATTACTACAACTAAAAGCAGTACTTGTTCTACAATCATTATCACTACTGCAAGTACTATTATTTTCACCACAGCTATTATCATGATTTCTATCATTATTTTACTACTATTACTACTATTATTACTACAACTAAAACTAAACTTAGTACTATGATTGGTACTACTATTCGTACTATTATCATTACAACTACTATCATTTTTATTATTATTACTACAACTACTAATATCATTATCACTAGTAATAGTAACGCTACAAATATTACTACTATTTCTATTGTTATTATTAGTAGTAGCACTGTAATTTTAACTACGACTTAGTAAAGTTGGTGACCTTCGTCGAGGGTGACTCGAAGGCTTCCTTTTCAATAGCTACTACACCGAAGTGTAGGGGATGGCGCTACTCCATTCCCTGGATCGCTCCACATTACCTTTGATCCGTACCTTATAATGCTGAGTGTTAAGCAAAGCAGTATCAAGTACCATTTTTGATTCTTTGGTAAGACTCTACCAGGGAGTGAACCCCGGTCTCCCAGACCATTGGCGAACACTCCACTCATTAAACCAATGACGCGGTTATTGGCCAAGTGGTAAGAATGTTCGCAAGTCGCCCGGGTTCAATCTCAGTTCGAGTTATAACAAAGACTCAAAAAAGGTACTTGATACCACCTTGCTTAACACTTAGCACTATAAGGTAAGGATCAAGGATAAAGTGAGCAATCTTGAGAATGGAGTAGGGCCCTTCCCCTACACCTCGTTGTAGTAGCTATTGAAAAGGGAGCCTTTGGATCACCCTCGACTATTGTTGCCAACTTTACTTTTTTATTATTACTACTATTAAATCACTACTGCTAAAGGTTAGTATACAATCATTATTACTACTAACAGTACTATTATTACCACTGCTATTATTATCATTACGAGTAGCAAGTTAGTAATTTGATCAACCGTAGTCGAAGGCGACCCAAAGACTTCTTTTCACTAGCTACTACACCGAGGTGTGAGGGAGGGTGTTACTCCTTTCCCTGGATTTCACCACTTGTCTTTGTTCCGTACCTTATAATGTTGAGTGTCAAGCAAGGGTGCATCAAGTACCATTTTTTGAGTCTTTAGTATGACTCGACCTCGGACTGAACTCTGGTCTCCCATGCCATGAATACTCTACAAAACTTGGTCAAAACTAGTACTACTATAATTATTTCTGTCGTGGTGGTGGTGATGTACCATTATACTCAGTAAACAATCTTAAAAGTAATTTATGTTTCTGGTGAAGTCTCACTAAAATTACCTGTTCATGACTGATATTAATTGTTAATGAGCCTGTTCTGCCCTTCTATTCGTGGCTGCTTAATAATATAAGTGCTTTTAACAATATCAAAGCTTAATATAAAATTGGTGTTTAAATAAGTTTACAAACTTTGGATTTAGTTGTGGTAAGATTTGTACCGCAAATATTAAGAAGATTGTTATTAATGTTTAACATAATCGATTTATAGGCGTGACCATGAATTTCTTATCAAAATTTCAACAACGATTTAGGAAATCTGCCAAGAGAGCCTGACGTATTGAACATCTGATTTGGTTTGGCTTATTTAACAGCATAACAACTTCACATGGGTTATTTAATGCCCAGATTTGTACTTTGTGAAATTTAAAGGCTGTTTACCTACCTTGGTCTCTAATGAGAGTTGTTCAAAAAGTTATAAGCCTCAATCTGGAAAAATAAGACATAGCTGAATATTTTCGTTGTTGCAACTTCTTATAAAACTAGAAAAACTAATTAACATTGCTGTTATAATTTCCGTCGAGATGCGGCGAATACAAAGATGAACAGTGAGCAACATCTCTAAAATCTGTGTGAACCTCAGAACTCTGAGTACGAACCCCGGAGAGAGAGAGACAGAGACAGAGACAGAGATAAGTATGCTACGCGGATTGTATTAGGAATAAATATATACACACATGCTCACATATACATACAAATCCCTCCAAACACGCACATATGTATGTATGTATGTATCTATCTATCTATCTATCTATTTTTGATGTGTATGTATGTATGTACGTATGTATGGCTTTCGTTCAAAATGTTTTAAGCTCACCCAGAAAACTGTTTTTGCATTGGCAATACACTAACTCTTCTTAAAAAACTTGAAAAACTATTCAGATTTCTGTTTTAGTCTTTGTGTCCGTGAGGTTCATACAAAGGTGAAATATGAGTGACAAATGTCAAAATGGACAAACTAGATTCCTGACCAGACTCAAAGTCCCTGTAAAAGAAAGGTTGTTTTGATTGGTTGGTTTTTATAAGCATATCAACCATTGTTGGTTTTTTAATGCCAAATCATCTTTATACATCTTTATTGAATATGTAGTATTTGCTTTGGTTTGGTTTTATAGCATATCAACCATTGTTGGTTATTCAATGCCAAATTCTCTTCATACATATATATTGAATATATAGTATTTGCTTTGGTTTGGTTTTATGGCATATCAACTATTGTCGGTTAATTAATGCCAAATCCTCTTTATACATATATATTAGATATATATGATTTGGTTTGGTTGGGTTTTATGGCATATCAACTATTGTTGTTTATTTAACGCCAAATCCTCTTTATACATATTTATTGAATATATAGTATTTGCTTTGGTTTGGTTTGATTGCATATCAACCATTGTTGGTTATTTTGTGCCAAATCATTTTTATACATATATATTGAATATATATGATTTGTTAAAATTTTGTAGAGCTCGTTTTTTTCGCATAGTTAAATGGTTGCAAGTATTTTTATCTGACACAATTAACTCTATTTACCATTAATCCTTTGTTTGCAAACAGTTAAATAGTATCAAGTATTGCTATGAAACAGAAACAATTTAACATCAATCAACTGTTTGCACACATTTAAATGAATATATATATATATATATATATATATATATATATATATATATATATATATATATATATATACACGTGTGTGTGTATACATATATGATTTATAAGTGAATAGATTATAAGTAATTTCATTTTTAAATGAGTTAGAACTAATTCGGTTGCACAAGAATATTGCTTTGTCCAGTCGGTTGGGGCTGTAGAATACACTGACTGCTTCTCTGCAGAGGAGTAAAAACCCCTTCCCCAACGAATGTCTTGTTATGACACTAAACAAATTGATGTTGAGGTTTCAGTAAAGCTGGAGCTTTGAGAAATATACAGTGACCTATATGTCCACTCTGGCCCGGATTGGTAGCACTTGATAGAGTCCTATCAATGGGACCAACAGAACTAAACTATGTATTTATGCTAAAAGGAATTGCTCGAAATAGAACTGTTTTGACATTTAAACTGCGTACTTATACAAAACTGAATTATTTGAAATAGAACTGTTTTTGTATGGTAACCTTACTTGTTTGAAATAGAATTGTTTTGAATTGTAAACTGAATCGTTTGAAATCGAACTGTTTTTACATTGAAACTGTTCTTACGCTAAACTGAATTGTTTAATGCAGAACTGTTTTGACATTTAACCGAGTGTAAACAAAAAATACTAAACTGAATCGTTTTAACCGAGTGTAAACAAAAAATACTAAACTGAATCGTTTTTAAATAAAACTGTTTGACTAAACTAAATAGTTTGAAATAGAAATGTTTTTGATAATAAAGCTGTGTACTTATGCTAATTTGAATTATTTGAAATAGAACTGTTTGTTTTTGTAAAAATGGATTTGGCATTAAATAACCTACAAAGGTTGATATGCCATAAAAACCAAACAATCAAATAAACAAACTAGAGTATTGAAATTGTTTCTACACAGTTAAATAGTTTCAATCACTGCTATCTAACACTAGCAAATCTTTTCAATTTTAATCATTTGTTTTCAGACTGTGAAGTGGTTACAAGTATTGCTATTTATCACAATTAATTAAATTAGTCATCTGTTCATACAGGGAAATGGTCAAACAGTTCTTTTCCTAACAATTCTATTTAACATGTCATTTGTTTACTCACAGTTTAAATGACAAACAGTTCTATTTGACCCATTGTTAGGACCCTATCAGGTGCTACCACTCCAGATCAAAGTGAATCTGGAAGCAATGGCAATGAATGGGTACTCCGCATTCCCCAAAGCTCTTCGACTATAACCTCACCATCAGATTTTTTAGTGTCATATCCTGGATAGAAATTAGGGGGTCTTAACCCTTTAGGGAGATACAGTCAATATATTCTACAACTCCGACGATTTGGCAGAAAAATAAATGTAAAAGGTAAAAAGAACATGCAAACTATTATAATTTTTAAAAGTCAGATTGGACCAGAAAGCATTGCAACGGAGGGGTGCTCCGCATTCCCTAAATCTCCAGGGCATTATCTTCACCATCAGATTCTTGTTGTGTCATATTTCGGACTCCTCTGCAGAGATACAGCCGGTGTATTCTACAGTCCCAGCTGACTTGGCTAGTAAAAGAAATCCAAGAGAATATGTTACAGATTCTTGCTAAGGACGTTTCTTTACATGCAATGGTGAAGAAATTTGCTGTGGAACTCAAGTAGGACAGGGATAGCACAGAATATGACCCTCGGAAGAAGTTGATGCTATTCACTGTACGGTTTTGGATGACAGACGTCTTACTGTCCAGCTAAGTTCATAGGCTTTGGTTGTTGTTCGCTCCACACTGTTTTAACTGAAATCTCTAAGATGAGCAAGCTGGCTGCAAGATGAGTCCCAAGATTGTTGACGCAGGAGCACAAATTGAAAAGGATTAATATTTCCAAGACACTTCTGACTCGCTTCCAGGCTAACCCTGAGAATTTCCACCGCAGATGAAACCCGTGTTCACCACTTCTAACCTGAATCAAAGGTTCAAAGCAAGCAATGAAAATAAGTTTCCAGACTTTTTTCGTATGGGCACTTTTATTGATAGTACACACATAAAACTCTATCCCCATCGAAGTAATCTCCTCCGGCTGCAATCCACTTGTTGTGCCGTTCCAACACCTTCTGGAAGGCTCCATTCACGCCCTCTTGTGTGAGCGTGTCAATGACTTTCGTCACAGCCTCTTTCATCTCTTCAGTTGTCTCATAAGGACAGCCTCTGAGCTTACGGAATAACCAAAAGTCACAGGGAGCAAGGTCTGGACTATAGGAAGGCTGAGGAACTGTCTTGATATCCATCTTAGTCAAATAGCCTGTGACAAGGATGGAGTTGTGGACTGGTGCATTGTCCTGGTGGAAATGCCACTGACCCGATTTGAAGAGAGCTGGCCTCTTCCCAAGGAATCTCTTCCTGAACTCCCTTAAAATCTCAACATAGTAACCCTAACCCTAACCCTTTGGCCAATCAACTGTGGTGTATTGACTTCCTTACTCCTCCCACACCTCTCATCGTCCCTTACAGACTTCATGTCTTCCTTGAATCTCTTATGCCACTCAAAAACTCATGTTCGATTCATGCAAGATGCTCCAAAAGCAGTCTGAAGCATTCCATATGTTTCTGTGGTATTTTTTCCAAGTTTAAAGCAGAATTTTATTGCATATCGTTCTTCTAAAGTGTCCTCACGTCCAGATTGCATTTTTGAAACTCAACAGCTGTGACAATCAGTCTTTACTAGGGTGTATTTCTATTCCTGCTGTAGCTGTTCATTTAAACATGAAATCATCAAAATTGGTCAGTCATCTCTTAAGATGTAGAGCAATAAGATACTGAATTTTAAAGAGTCTAAGACAATTTTAAATGCCTGTACAAAAAAGTCTGAAACCTTATTGAATGCACTACGTACTTAGGTTCTCCATCCATGAAGAAGTTCAAGTCGGCAGCGTCTATTGACAAGTTGATAGTTTATTTTGGGGGAATTCTAAAAGACTATTCACGATAGACTACGAAGAGAAAGGAAAACCTATTATTGGACTGTACTGTGCATAAGAAATGAGAAAGCAATCAAGTCGAAATGCAGAGGAAAGCTTAGGGCCGGTATGCTCTTGTTTCAGGATAACGCCCCCACTTCTGTAGCTGAAACAACCAACTGTGGCATTGAATTGCTATCCCATCCCCTAACTCACTCAGTGCCATCTGACTACTTCCTGTTTTATGATGAGGTTATATTTGCTGTGGAAGAGTTTTGAAAGGATCAGGATGCCACCTTCTTCGGTAGTGGGATTGTTTGAGCATCGATGGAAAAGGTGCAGGGATGTCAAAGGCGGCTATACTGAAAAATAGTGAAAAGCTCTCTTGTTTCTCCATGTCTTTGTTGATGAGGCTTAAATCTTTTTGAACGACGCTCGGACACATGCTTCCAAACATCATTTTACTTGGGATAACTCAAAAATAGCTGGCAATGTTCTTTTATATTATAGGTTTGTTTGGTTGGTTTCTTTGTTTAATGGAATATCAACCTTTGTTGGTTATTTAATGCCAAAGCCATTATCCTCCAAGAACAGTAGTGGTACTATTTAACCCATAGCTGGGGCGATAAGGGGGTTCATACCTTTCCCAAGGGCCTTTGCCCGAAAGTGGACGTAATAGCGCGACTGGAGCACGAACTCGCTTACTACGATTCCGCAGTCCATCGCTTTTACCATTACATCACGAGGACACCCCCTTATATTATAGAATGTTATGGCAATTAAATCAAGACATTGCTTGAGAACAATCAATGTTATGTAACCTAGAAGACAGTCAATATAATCATAACCACGTAATTAAACGAGGAAAATAATTATCAACGTCTGGGTTATATTGTTTGTTTTTTTGTTTTGTTATATTTTTGTTGTTGTTGTGCTAGGCTTTTATTTTGGATGGGGGGTCTACTTTTTATAAGATTTTTAGTTAAAAACATTCGTAATAAACTTTAAAGAAAAAATCATTTCTGATTTACAAATCAGTCTGAAAGTAGCTGCACTTAATGTAACGGTTATTATCGTGGAAAATAGTATTGGGGGGTTGTATTCAAATCCAGGATAAATCAGGATGACAAATCTTAGATTAGTTAACGGCGAAGACTATTTTACGATCAATTTCATAGCTTCGAGTAACAAATTTAAATCGTTTGTAAATAATTATAGCCTCAACTGTTCTTAATACAAGTAATTCACTCACATCTATATGGTATTGAATATTCCTATCTAATACAAATATTACTATCTAATACAAATAATTCGGACACAGTTATATGGTATAAAGTATTCCGATCAAATCCAAATAATTCGCACACAGTTATTTGGTATAAAGTATTCCGATCTAATACAAATAATTCGTTCACAGTTATATGGTATAAAGTATTCCGATCTAATACAAATAATTCGTTCACAGTTATATGGTATAAAGTATTCCGATCTAATACAAATAATTCGTTCACAGTTATATGGTATAAAGTATTTCGATTTAATCCAAATAATTCGCACTCAAATGTGGTATTAAGTATTCCTGTGTCACATAAATAATTCGCGCAGTTATATGGCATTACGTATTCCTGATACAAATAAATCGCACATACTTATGTGATATTAAGTATTCCTATCAAATACAAATAATTCTTCCTCTGGTCTGTTATTGAATATTTCTATTTAATACAAATGATTTTCACGCATTTATGAATTTTAAAATATTCCAATTTAATTTCACCCATAAATAAGATATCTAAAAGATACTACCACTCATGGTCATAGAGGACCTGGGATTAATGGCAACGAATGGATGACTCCACACTCCTTAGTGTCCCAGAACTGAAACCTCACCAATGGATGCAGTTTCGCGTTATAAAAGGGGCATCCTAAAAAGAGGCGCCCATAGTGTGACGGTTATCGAGTTCAAATCCCGGATGAGGCCGTTTTTGAGTTTCACTTAAGCTAGTGAACTTTGGAAAGATATGAATACATCTGTTCACCCTTTAACTTTAAGTAAATAGTAGGGTAGACTGGGCCTTTTATCCTTGGTTAAGGAACCAATCTTGAAGAAGGAAAAGTCTCAATTCAAACCAGCTTTACTCCATTTAAAGATTGACCTTTTTATTATGTCCTGCCTGGTGGAGGAGTTGGATAGATACATAATATGGCTAAACAAATAGAAAACGCGTTGTTCCGACGAGCAGAAATTAATATTCTGTTAAATAACCATTCACCTATTGGATTTCAAACATTGTTGTCATAAACTTTGTACTTAAAAGAATCTAACGAATATCGATTTAAATATGGCAAGTAACGTCATTCAACATGAAGCAAGTGGTTAATTATTACGATAAATAAACGACTTAAAGGTGTAACCATAAATTTGTAATTAAAATCTTAAAGTCAACTTAGGAACTCTGCCAATCTAAGTTGTACACTAGAATCTATAGCACACAGTCTTCTATGAATAATATGAGACACTAGCATTTGAACACCGATAGCCAGGAAACGAAGATGGTAAACTTCCGGATAGTATAAATAGAGGTACCATTCTGTTAGGTTGGATTTCTTTCAGAGGTGGAGATTATTCGGCGGACTTCTTAGAGAGACGGACTTTAATGAGAGAAAGACTTCGGAAATCCTATTTACCAACCCCTCCGCTCGGGCAGGATATGACACAAGGTCAATTTTTAGTTTAGCAGGTTTGAATTCAGAGTTTTCCTTCTCCTAGACTAGTTGCCTCACCAAGGCTGAAGAACCTAATCTGCCCTACTATTTTACCTATAGCTGGAGGGAGAATAATTGGATTCATACCTTTCCCAAGGGTATTAGTGCTATGTGAAATGCAATCAGTCTCGTCCAGGATTTGAACTTGTGTCGCCGATGATAACCATTACACCACGGGCACCTCCGAGAAAGACTTCGGAAATAGCCGATAACTTCTTGGTTCAAAGCGATTCTATTATTGTTCTCGGCAAGACTGTATTATTATACTATGTACTACGTATTATGTACTATTATTGTAATATTCTTTCTTTTGTCTTATTTTCTGTTTAATGTATTTATTTCTGTTGGAATGAAATACTAATGTTTTGGTTAAGTTGTCGGTCAATTATTTCTTCGTTTTATGCAGATGTGAACGTTACAAACAAATAAAACCCTTTAATTATCGATATTAGGTAGAAATAGTTGAACACTTAGAATTTTGTGCAAATTGTTTGCATTGAATAAGAATACTTGACATCATACAACGTGATATCATAAAATATGATATCTTATAACTTCATATCATCTAACGATATCATATAGCTTGATATCATCCAACTTGATATCATCAGGGGGCGTCCTCGTGGTGTAATGGTTAAAGTGATGGACTGCGGAATCGTAGTACGCGAGTTCGTACTCCAGTCACGCTATTACGTTCGCTTTCGGCAAATACCCTTGGGAAAGGTATGAACCCCCTTATCCTCCCAGCTATGGGTTAAATAGTACCACTACTGTTCTTCCAGGAGAATGGCTTTGGCATTAAATAACCTACAAAGGTTGATAAGCCATTAAACATAGAAACCAAACCAAACTTGATATCATCTAACTTGATATCATATAACTTGATATAATACAATATGATATCATCTAACGTGATATCATATAACTTGATATAATATAATATGATATCATATAATTTTTTGCCCAGTCGGCTGGGGCTGTAGAATACATCGATTGCTTCTCCAACGAGAGTCCTTGATTTGTCACTAAACAATCTGTTGATGAGGTTCCAGTAATGCTGGAGCTTTAGGGAAGGCGGAGTACCTCTTCATTGCTATCGCTCCCAGGTCCACTTGTTGTATAGCCATACAATAACCATGGCCATGATTAATTGTACAAACACACAATACATATATATGCTGAATCATAATGCCACAATGATAAAGGACGAGCGAAGACTTCTTTAAAAAAAATATGTACCTCTCACTTTATTGTAAGGGTTCGAAAAGGGTTACTCAGGGTTTTACTATGAGAGGGAGTTAGAGACCGAACAGAAACTGCAATATATTGACCCCCACTGTTATGGCCGTCAGCGTTGTGCCTATCTCGTTCTCCAGGGCTGCTCAACCGGAGGCCCAGGGGCCCAGCTCTCTACTAGATGATGGCTTTCTTTACTGCATCTTATCAGCAACTGGTCTCCAATACTCCATCGGGGGTCCCGAGGGCCCCTTCGGCCGGGTGTGGCTTTCCCTACCACATCTTGTCTCCGACGTATCTGATCCCTAACTTATCAGGGGCCTCAAGGGCCCCCTCCACCGGGCGTTCTCTACCACATCTTATCAGCAACTTCTCTGGACCCCAACTGTCGGACTTCCTGTCTTCACAGAGTTATATAATAGTTCAACGCCCACTCAATCGCCCACTCAATCCTTGGAATGGCATGTTTGATCGTCATCAAGTGGAAATAACTGTCATGCACTTCACAGGTCACTCTCTTCTGGTGCATCAGTCTATGAGTGTATCATGGGATTTTTACCTTGTCCCATTTCATCAGCCAAATCCACCCACGCGATCTCTTTCGATTACTGGCCATTGGAATGTGTCACTTCCTTCCGGCGCATCCCTTTGGAATGGCATGTTTGGCCGGGTCGAAGGTCAAAATACAACACACTCTGGCCCAGAGTGGTAGCATCACATAGGGTCCTATCTCTGAGTCAAATAGAACTAAACAGCGAACTTAAAATAAACTGAGTAGCTTGAAATAAAACTGTTTTGATATTTAAACTGCATACTTATGCTAAACTGAATTGCTAGAAATAAAACTGTTTTGACATTTAAACTACTTACTTATGCTAAACTAAATTGTCTGAAATAGAACTGTTTTGACATTTAACTGTGTGTAAACAAAAACTACACTCATCCTAAACTGAATTGTTTGAATTAGAACTGTTTGACTAAACTGAATTGCTTAAAATAGAAATGTTTTCGACAATAAAACTGTGTACTTATGCTAAACTGAATTGTTTGAAATAGAACTGATTATTTGTATAAAAATGGATTTGGCATTAAATAATCTATAAAGGTTGATATGCTATAAAACCCAAACAATCATATAACTTGATGTGCAAAATCTCGAAAAATACAACTATACCCACCTCCTCCAAAAAATCAACTACTGAGCAAAAAAGATAAAAGCAGATAAAATCTAAAGAGAAATGTAAAGATAAATAATATAGTTGGATTAAATAAATTATTAAAGGATTTTTGGTTTTGGTTTTTGAACGTTAGTCGAATAAACCTCTTTGAAAGACGGACTTCAGTGTGAGAAAGACTTCTGTAATAGCTTGGCCGGTACACTCTTGGTTCAAAATGATTCTGTTACTCTTCCTGCAGTGTTACGGATAGTAATTTTTTTTTCTTTTGCCTTATTTTCTGTTAGATGCATTCATTTTGGTTGGTATATTTATGCTTTTGTTAAGTTGTCGATTATTTCTTCTCTTTATGTGATCATTCGAAAAACACAAAATTCGAGAGAGTTTGAGTTGGATGAAGGAATCTTATGTATTAAAATACAAACGAGAGGAAAAGGCGCTTATCGAATTCTTTCAATTTATCAAAGAAATACATTACTATATAATAGTCACCGAAAACAACGCTATCAGTGATGATGACCATCGAGAGATTGAGAAGAAACACCAAAGTGTTATAAAATAGCCGAGGGATTTCGGTTCATGCCTTTGAGTTTAGTTAGGCTGAGAACCTTTCGGCTCAGCACATGGGTTGGTTGGGTGTAACATTGAAGCAGGTGTTAACGCGGGTGCGCACGGGCGGATGGAGGTGTCACTCAGATGTCACAACAGTCCGAGACGATACTGGGTGACAAGGTGCGGGTGACGTCACGCACCGGAAGCACGCAGAAGTTTGTGTGAGAATTTGAAGAAAATAAGAGTCGGGTACTAGACACCAAACGAGAAGGATCGATTTTGGAGCTCGCAGGCGCGAGGCGAACTTGCGCCCTATGGGGGGCTGCTCGAGTTGGGGGCCAAATGAATAAGACAGCATAGAAGATTGTGTCTCTCCTCCTTACGTCGAAACGTTTAGCTCAAAGTTAATAAAAAGGTTTCGTACCGGAACAAGAAGTCGTTACGTGTTTTCGAATTCCGAGATTCCTATGTTCTTTGTGTGTTCTATCGTAATCAACATTCGATGTCCATTTCACCCATTTCGCACATGGCCATATTCGTGTATATGGCTACGCAACAAAAGCACAACAACCCTTGATTTGTTTGACACAGAATACTTCGACACTGTAGCAGGGGTACAACTAGGGGACACGCTAGCTCCATACCTCTTTATCATCTGTCTAGACTACGTGCTTAGAACATTGATCGATAAAATCAGAGAAAACGGCTTTGAGCTGACAAAGAAGCAGAAGGTACTCCATAAAAACAATTACCGACGCCGACTACGCCGATGATATAGCGATACTGGCCAATACACCCAACCAAGCCGAAACACTACTGCATAGTTTGAAACGAGCCGCCGCAGGCATTGGCCTCCATGTCAATGCACCCAAAACTGAATATATGTGCTTTAATCAAGCAGGCAAAATTTCCACACTAGAGGGAACCTCTCAGAAACTAGTAGCAAATTCATCTACCTCTGAAGCAGTGTCTCATTAACTGAAAAGGACATTGACACGCGGCTAACGAAGGCATGGACAGCTATCGATAAGCTATCGATCCATATGGAAATCAGACCTCTCCGATAAAATGAAACGCAGTTTCTTCCAGGCAGCGGTTGTGTCCATACTGCTGTATGGATGCACCACCTGGACACTAACAAAACAGCTCGAAAAGAAGCTAGACGGCAATTACACAAGAATGTTGCGAGCAATACTGAATAAGTTCTGGCGGCAACACCCCACAAGGCTCCAGTTATACGGCCACTTGCCTCGCATCACGAAAACTATCCAAGTTAGACGAACCAGACACGCAGGACACTGATGGAGAAGCAGGGACCAGCTCATCGGTGATTTACTCCTATGGATCCCCACATATGGCCAAGCAAAAGCAGGACGACCAGCTAGAACATACATAGAGCAGCTATGTGAGGATATGGGATGTAGCCCTGAAGACCTACCAGAGGTGATGAACGATAGGGAGAAGTAGCGAGAGAGGGTCAGGGATATCCATGCTAGCGGCACGACATAATGATGATGATGATGATGATGATGATGTTTTGTTTTATTCCTTTTGTTCATTTAATGAGGCCGTAGAAATACGGCCCAGTTGGCTGGGGCTGTAGAATAAACCGATTGCATTTCAGCAGATGGATAAGACTTCCCCAACGAGTGTTCTGTTTTGAGAATAAACAATCTGATAGTGAGAATCCATTAATGCTGAAGAATTAGGGGATGCAAAGTACCCCTTCATTGTAATCACTCCCAAGTCCACTCTGGATCAGAGTGATAATACATGATAAGGTCCTACCTTTGGATCAAATAGAATTGTTTGACATTTAAACGTTGTACTCTAATATCAAACTTCGTGCAAACAAATGACTTTTGGTGAATTGAATTGTTTGAAATAGAACTGTTTGATCATTTAACTGTGCGTAAAGAAATGACTGATATTTAATTAAATTGTTAGTGATACATAACAATACTTGAAACTATTTAATTTTGTTGACAAGCTAAACTGAATTGTTTGAAATAGAACTGTTTGATCATTTAACTGTGCGTAAAGAAATGACTGATGTTTAGCTGAATTGTTAGGAATGCATTGCAATAATTGAATACATTTAACTGTGTGCAAGCAAATAATTAATAGTAAATAGAATTATTTTTGATCGAAAGATAAAAGTGAAACCATTTAACGGTGAGCAAAAAATAAACACGAACTAGTTTTAAAAAGCGATCTACAAAATGTGTTTAGAAATCATATTTAATATACTTGTATCAAAAGATTTGACATTAAATAACCCTACAATGATTGATATGCCATAAAACGAAACAGTGGGAATACGTGATAATTGATAGCGGACGCAATATTCAGGTTTAATTGGGGGGGGTCTTTCTTTCTTTCTTTCACCCTTTTGGTCAATTCTTTCTTTCTTTTTTTCTTTCTTTCTTTCTTATGATCAGTTCTTTCTTTCACTTTTCCTACCTGTCTTTTTCTTTTCTTTGAGAATGTATTTCTTTCTTTCTTTCTTTCTTTCTTTCTTTCGCCCTTTTGGTCAATTCTTTCTTTTTTTCTTTCTTTTTTCTTTCTTTCTTTCTTTTGATCAGTTCTTTCTTTCTTTCACTTTTCCTACCTGTCTTTTTCTTTTCTTTGAGAATGTATTTCTTTCTTTCTTTCTTTCTTTCTTTCTTTCTTTCTTTCGCCCTTTTGGTCAATTCTTTCTTTCTTTTTTTCTTTCTTTCTTTCTTTTGATCAGTTCTTTCTTTCTTTCACTTTTCCTACCTGTGTTTTTCTGTTCTTTGAGAATATATTTCTTTTTCACTTTCTTTCTTTCTTTCTTTCTTTCTTCTTTCTTTCACTCTTTTAACATATTCTTCTTTCTTTCTCTCTTTCTTTTTTTCACTCTTTTAACCTTTCTTTCTTTCTTTCTTTCTTTCTTTCTATCACTCTTTTAACCTTTCTTTCTTTCTTTCTTTCTTTTAACCTATTCTTTCTTTCTTTCTTTCTTTCTTTCTTTCTTCCGCTCTTTTGACCCATTCTTTCTTTCTTTCTTTCTTTCTTTCTTTCTGTTACTAAATTGTTTAAATATAAGGAAATTGATAACTTGCATAATGGACAAGGTACATTTGTGGGCCTTTCTTTGTCTTATAAGGAACCAGCTTTCCTCCTTTGCGGTGGAGGGGGGTCTTTCACTCAGAACACGCCTCGGAGTTCTCGTCAATTTTTAGCTAATTGTTGTTTTCATACCAGGTTACAAGGTAAAGTTTATCTTATAACATTTAACCAACGGGACAAAATCTGAATCTTTCTACACTCATCGATCTTCCGACTGCTTTTATTTTTCATCAATAATCTATCTATTTGCACCCTATGACCTCTCATTTAGAATGTTGTACATGTCTAGAAGTCTGAACAGCTGTCTAGACGTCTATATATTGTTTGGGGAGTGAGTATCAGCAGTTTTAAAAAGTACTTTTGAGTGAAACCCAAAATATACAAAATACAGCCATTTCTCAACATTACTCAACAGCCATTTCGCTGGGTGACTTAAATGAAAACCGATCACAAGTTCTGGATTAACGGACGTAAAAGACAATTGAAGAATTACAATTGTAAAGCTTCATACCACATCAAAAGAGCGGTTCCATTGGTGTTGGGATAAATAAAAAAATTCACTGGAACAAGTGCCTTAAATTCATAGGGGACTATTTTGATGAAAATTAACTAATTATCTATTTACACCCTGTGACCTCTCATTTAGAATGTTGCACATGTCAAAAAGTCTAAACAGCTGTCTAGACGTCTATATATCGTTTGGTGGGTCAGTATCAATGCTAAATATCGTTTAACCAACAGCTGCGATGCTTTTTAAAAAGTAGTTTTTAACAAATCCCAATCGTCAAAATGCAGTACTCTCAATACTCGACAGCCATATTGCCGGGTGACTTAAATGAAAACTTCTCACAAGTTTATGATGAGAGGACATGAAGGACAATTAAAGAATTAAAATGGTGAAGCTTTATACCACATCAAAAGAGCAGTTTCAATGGTGTTTTGATCAATAAAAGAATTCACTGGAACAAGTACCTTAAATTCTTAGGGGACTATTTTGATGAAAATTAACTAATTATCTATTTACACCCTGTGACCACTCAGTTACTATGTTACGGATGTCCAGACCTATAAACAGCTGATTATAATCAAACATTTAGAAATGATTCAAATTTTGGCATTAAATAATCCATATGGAGTTGATATACCATTAAATAAATAAACTTAAATTTCATATGAAAATCATGAAAAGAATTACTGTATATTTGCACAAATCCTGGAAGAAATCCCTAGAAAACAGCTGCTGTACGGATACTTACCTCCCATCTCACAAACAATCCAAGTAAGACGAACAAGACAAGCTAGGTACTGCTAGAAAAGTAAGGACGAAATCATAAAAAAGGTTGTTTTAATGAGTAGAGTGTTCGCCAATGGTTCATGAGACTTGGGTTATTCCAGATCGAGTCATATCAAAAACTCAAAAAATGGTACTTGATACCCCCTTGTTTAGCACTCAGCACTATAAGGTACGGATCAAGAGTAAATTGGAGCAATCCAGGGAACGGAGTAGCGCCCTCCTCTACACCTCAGTGTAGTAGCTATTGAAAAGGGGCCTTCGAGTCACCTTCGACTAAAGTCACCAACTTTATATACTTACTACACATGGACACACCAGGTTTGGTTGACTAGCAAGGATTTGCGTACATCAGCTCTGTGCAGACACTGGATCCAGTCTAGAGGACCTATCAGGGTTGATGGACGACAGATATGGATAGCGAGAGAGAAAGAGCCGGGGATCTCTATGTTATTAGCATGCCTTGATGATGATGATGATGATGATGTGGATGATGATGATGATGTGTGTGATGAAAACTATTGAAGACTGGAACAGGAATTATTTTTGAATGTTCACAGCTGATTATGTTGCATGATAAAATAATGATGCTGACAACTGCTACGTCAGTGATGAAGATTGTTTAGTGAATGGGGTGAAAGACAAAAACACCATTCCTCCGTGGCGTTGTAGCTCAATCGATCAACTCCCTGGACCTTTCTCAATTATTTACTTAAATCTTTTATTGACATGCGCAACTATAGACGAATTTCTAGCGCAGTACCATTTACGACTATAGTCGAGACCCTAAAGATGTACTCTATGTGACTTTTATCGAATTCCTAATGCCTTATCATTGTATTATTACGGACGGGCGCTGTCGTCAATCAGTGAAGGTGTCACAAGACACAGTTAGACGTGATTTTAAAATAATCACAGATATATCATCACGTGTTTCACTAGTGACATCGAACATTCGAGGATCTTCGATTTGTTCCCCAAAATCTCTATATAAGAAAACAAGTAATGAGATTTTGGCAGAGTTGAAGGCAGTTGTCAAAACGGGTGCGTTAAAGGTTCCGGAGGCCCCGACCCGTCATACCCCAGTCGGCTACGACCTATCTGCTGTGACAGGCGTGTGTCAAACAGCCAGCTCTCACACACACCCCGTCACCACCGAGAGGAAGGGAGAAGAAGGAACTTTTCAAGTTGAAGTGATCATAGCTGAATAAAAACGACTGCTATATTTTCTTCCCTTACCTTCGAGTTTGAGTATTTCTTTTTCTGCGGACTTCTTTCTCTACAGCACAAAACGTTGGTCCTATGGTACATCATGTATAGCTGTTGTCTAAATCCTGAAGAGATGCTATACACAATATTCGAATTTTGCACTACGTTCCTTTTTGCTTGTCTGTCTTACTACATGTTGCCCAGGAGGATGGAGGAGTTGTAGAATACACTGACTGCGTCTTTGCAGAGGGGTAAGACTCCCCTCCCCTGGCTAGTGTCATGTATATGACACTAAACAATCTGATGGTGAGGCTCCAATAATGCTGGAGGTTTGGTAAATGCATAGTACCCCTTAATTGCCATTGCTCCCATGTCCACTCTGGCCCGGAATGGTAGCACCTAATAGGCTCCTCTCAATGGGTTAAATAGTATTTTTTAACATTCAAACTGAGTTCTATTTGACCCATAGATAGGAACCTATCAGGTGCTACCACTCCAGGCCATAGTGGACCTGGGAACGATAGCAATGAAGGGGTACTCCATATTCCCCAAATCACCAGCATTACTGGAACCTTACCATCAGATTGTTTAGTGTCACAACTAGCACACTCATTAGGGGAGTTTTACCCCTCTGTAGAGAAGCAGACGGTATATTGTACTGCCTAAGCCGACTGGGCAAAGTAAATACTTAGAATACACGAGAAATGGTATTAGTCTAAGTATGCACTTGAAGTGTTATTATAACTATGTATTAAAAAGGATATTTCTGTAAGAATGCACAAGAAATGGTATTATTATCAGAATGTATTGGAAAAGTTATTACTATAAGAATCCACTAAAAAGGATATTACAATAAGAATATATTAGAAATGATATTGATATAAAAAACGTGTTACAGATAATTTTTCTTTGAGGGTTGAGTCGTCTACATTTGCAGTTCTGCTGCGTATTGTCAGATGAATATTTTAATAGAATTGATATTTCAATTTTGTCCACGAAATTTTCACCTTTAATCAGGTTATCACGATGCCATGTCGAGTATTTGTGATCTCTCAAGGCAACTGAAGTGTTATATACCAGTACCCATCTCTTCTTGAAGTAACATGGTGCATTCAAGAGGTTTCCAGACTTTTTTTGTACTCGCATATAAAATTGTCGTAGACTATTGAAAATTCAGTATCTTATTGCTATAGATATGAGATGACTGACCAATTTTTATGATTTCAGTTTCAAATGAACAGCTACAGCAGCAATTGGAATACACCCTACTAAAGCCTGATTGTCACAGCTGGGGAATATCAAAAATGCAATCTGGACGTGAGGACACTTTAGAAGAACGATATGCAATAAAATTCTGTTTTAAACTTGGAAAAAATACCACAGAAACGTATGGAATCCTTCAGGCTGCTTTTGGACCATCTTGCATGAATTGAGCATCAGTTTTTGAGTGGCATAAGAGATTCAAGGAAGGCAGGGAGTCTGTGAGGGACGATGAGAGGTGGGGGAGGAGTAAGGAAGTCAATAGACCTGAGTTGATTGGCCAAAGGGTAAGGGTTAGGGATACTATGTTGAGGTTTTAAGGGAGTTCAGGAAGAGATTCCTCGGGAAGAGGCCAGCACTCTTCAAATCGGGCCAGTGGCATTTCCAGCAGGACAATGCACCAGTCCACAGGTCCATCCTTGTCACAGACTATTTGACTAAGATTAGCATCAAGACAGTTCCTCAGCCTGCCATAGTCCAGACGTTGCTCCCTGTGACTTTTGGTTATTCCCTCAGCTCAGAGGCTGTCGTTATGAGTCAATTGAAGAGATGAAAGAGGCTGTGACGGTCATTGGCACGCTCACACAAGAGGACTTCCATGGGACCTTACCGAAGTTATTGGAACTGTACAACAAGTGGATTGCAGCCGGAGGAGATTACTTCGAGGGGGACTAGAGTTTCATGTGTGTACTATCAATAAAAGTGCCCATCCGAAAAAACAGTCTGGAAACTTATTTAATGATCCTCGTATGTTACCATAATAATTTTATTTCGTTTGTAATCTTATCGTAATATTATTTCTAGTGCATTCTTATAGCAATATCATTCTAATACATTTTTATATTAATATCATTTCTCATCATCATCATCATCATCATCATTTCGTGCGGCTAACACGGATATCCCTGACCCTCTCACTCCACGTCTCCCTATCATTCATCGCCTTCGGCAGGTCTTCAGGGTTACATACCGTATCATCAGATAGCTGCTGTATATATGTTCGAGCTGGTCGTCCTGCTTTTGATTGGCCATATGCGGGGGTCCATAGGAGTACATCACTTACGATCTCGTCCTTGTTTCTCCAGCAGTGTCCGGCATGTCTGGTTCGTCTAGCTTGTATAGTTTTCGTGATAGGTGGTAGGTGACTTTATAGTTGGCGCCTTGTGGGGTGTTGCTGCCAGGACTTGTTCAATATTGCTCGCAACATTCTTGTATAATTACCGTCTAGCTTCTTCTCCAACCGCTTAGTCAGCGTCCGAGTAGTGCAGCCATATAGCAGTACCGACACGACCGCAGCCTGGAAGAAACAGCTTTTCATTTTATCGGTCAGGTTTGATTTCCATATGATCGAAAGCCGTTTTCCCTAATGTTATCGATCGATGTCCTAAGTACGTAGTCTAGACAGATGATAAAGAGGTATGGGGCTAGCGTGTCTCCTTGTAGTACTCCTGCTACAATGTCGAAGTATTCTGTGTCTCCATAGTGGATTTTTATAGTAATTTCCTTTCTAATATCACTTCTGGTGCATTCATTTTGTAAAATTATTTCTAAACAGATTTTTATACTATTATCTTTTTCTGTGGGTTCTTATAGAAATATCTTTTCTTATACATACTTGTTATAATTTTCACCATACAACGTGTGAAAGCACGTATGATACTCTGTCCTCATCAGCCGCCAACCAGGGGTGATAACACAGTTTCGGTAGCTCAAGGCGGTACTGCCACTCCTGGTGCTACCAAGCAGCTTTTGCCATCGAACAGAGTATTTAAAAGAATTATATATATATATATATATATATATATACGCCAGATAAATTAAGAGCAGAGATTACATTGGACGTTCATCTTCATTTTTACTGTGCAGTTTGTGATTTTAAAAAAAACGCGTTTACTTTCGGCCGTTAATGTTATTACAACAATGGCCGAAAGTTAACGCGTTTTTTTAAATAATACATTCTTGTCGTAATATCATTTCTTGTACATTCTTTTATTAATATATTTTTAGTGGGTTCTTATAGTAGTATTCGTTCTAAAACATTCCCATATCATTTTTAGCGAATAATAACATTTCTTTGACATTCTTATAATAATATCCATTTTAATGGAATCTTATGGGAATATCGTTTCGAATATATTCTTATGACAATATCATTTCTATTGTTTCTTAAAATAATATCATTTCTCGTGTATTCTTATTGTCATGTCATTTCTAATACATTCTTTTAATAATATCATTTTTAGTATTTATACAAATATTATTTCTCGTGCAAATGTAAATACGTAATTTGCCAATTTTGAGTAGCTTTGGGTGTTGGTTACGTATGTGTATGTGTGCGCGCCTGTATGTGGGGTGTGTAAGGGGGTGCACGTGTATATGTGTGTGTGTGTGCGTATGGGTGTGTGTGTGTATCTGTGCACGCGTGTATGTAGGTGTGAGGGTGTGTGTGTGTGTGCGCGCGCGCGTGTATGTGGGGTGTGGGGGGTGCGGTATGTCATTAATGGAGGGGGGTGCGCGTGTATGTGTGTGTGTGAGTTTGTGCGTATGTGTGTGTATGTGTGTGTGTGTATGCACGCGTGTATGTGTGTGTATGTCGTGTGGTGTGTGTGTGTGTGTGTGTGTGTGTGTGTGTGTGTGTGCACGCGTGTATGTGGGTGTGAGGGTGTGTGTGAGTGCGCGTGTATGTGGGGGTTGTTTGCGTGTATGTGGGTGTGTATGGGGAGTGTGCGTGTATATATGTGTGGGTGTGTGTGTGAGCGTGTGTGTATGTGTGTGTGTGTGCGCGCGTGTATGTGTGTGTGTACGTGTGGTATGGTGTGTGTGTGTGTGTGTATGTGTGCACGCGTGTATGTGGGTGTAAGGGTGTGTGTGTGTGTGTGTGTGCGCGTGTGTATGTGGGGGTGAGTATGTTTGCGTGTATGTGGTAAGTATGGAGAGTGTGTGTGTATATATGTGTGTGGGTGTGTGTGTGCGTGTGTGTATGTGTGTGTGTACGTGTGGTATGGTGTGTGTGTGTGTGTGTGTACACTGTATTCAGTTACAATTTAGATATTTTTAAGACTGATTATCGATTTAGTGTTGATGTGTGTCTCTGTGTGTGTGTCTCTGTCGTGATGTGTGTGTGTCTGTGTCTCTGTGTGTGTCTCTGTCGTGATGTGTATGCGTGTGTGTGTGTGTTGATGTGTGTTTCTCTGTCGTGATGTGTGTTTGTGTCTGTGTGTGTGTGTCTCTCTGTCTTGATGTGTATGCGTGTGTGTGTGTTGATGTGTGTGTGTTTCTGTCGTGATGTGTGTGTGTGTGTGTGTGTGTGTGTGTGTGTGTGTGTGTGTGTGTGTGTGTCTGTCGTGATGTGTATGCGTGTGTGTGTGTGTGTTGATGTGTGTGTCTCTGTCGTGATATCTGTGTGTCTGTGTCTGTGTGTGTGTCTCTGTCGTGATGTGTATGCGTGTTTGTGTGTGTGTGTGTCTCTGTCGTGATGTGTGTGTGTGTGTGTGTGTGTGTCTCTGTCGTGATGTGTATGCGTGTTTGTGTGTGTGTGTCTCTGTCGTGATGTGTGTATGTGTGTGTCTGTGTGTGTGTGTGTCTGTGTGTGTGTCTGTGTGTGTGTGTGTGTGCGTGCTGTGAAATTATCCCTTCTCCAATATCTGTCTTTGCATCTCCACTCAATATCTCTACAGCAAATTTTGTGACAGTCCTTAAAATAAAAACCGGGTTATCACATGACAATGGTGAATGTAAATATTTTGTTTGGAAGATCAAGAGGCAAAAAGGATGTCTCAGCCTATTTGTAATGGATACAAAAAATAACTTCCGTCAAACTGAATAAATATTTGAGCTTGACCTCTCTCTTTCTCTCTCTCTCTCTCTCTCTCTCTATCTATCTATCTATCTATCTATCTTTAAGGCGCAAAACTTCTGTATCTCTCTCACACGTACACACACATTCTCTCTTGCCGTTACATACACATTTTCTCTCTTATACACACACGCATTTCTCTCTCTCTCTCTCTCTACATATATATATATATATATATATATATATATCTGGTATAAAAAGTCACTATCTCTCTCAAACACACATTGTCTCTTTCTTTCTCTCACTCACACACACACGCTCACACAAACTCACACATTCTCCCACCCTCTAACTGTCTCTCTGTCTCTGTCATGCACACACATTCTCTCTCTTTCTCTCTCTCTCTCTCTCTCTCTCTCTCTCAAACACATATTCTCTCTCTCTCTCACTCACACACACACGCTCACACAAACACACACATTCTCCTGCCCACTCTCTCGCTCTCTCTCTCTCTCTCTCTCTCTCTCTCTCTCTCTCTCTGCCATGCACACACATTCTCTCACTCTCTCTCTCTCTCTCTCTCTCTCTCTGGCACACAAATTTTCTCTCTTTCTCACACATACATTCTCTTTCACTCTGTCTCACCCTCACACATAGTCTCTTTCTTTCACGCAAACATTCTCTCTCTCTCTCTCTCTCTCTCTCTCTCTCTCTCTCTCTCTCTCTCTCTCTCTCATACACACATTTGCGCATAATGATATACAAAGAATATGTATTATATATATTTTCAAAGGAAATGTTATATCACCAGTCTATTTGTACTACATATATGTATTTGCACAACCCCTTCGTGTGAACAGGATATTACACAAGATCAATTTTTAAGCGGACCTTCTCTGCAGAGAAGCGGTCGGCGTATTTTACGGTTCCAATCGACTGGGTTTTTTTTGTATAATTACAACAAAGCATTCTTTTTTGGTTTGGTTGGGTTGGGTTTTATGATTTATCAACCACTGTAGGTTATTTAATGCCAAATCCTCTTTATACATATATATTAAATATATGATTTGTAAACACATTTTGTTGATAACATTTTTGTCACTGATATCCACCCACTTGCACGAATGCCAGGAGGCTTAGTATCCATTCCTTTTAGTTTAGTTTATTAAAAGAACAATATATATATATATATATATATATATATATATATATATATATATACATGTGTGTGTGTGTGTTGATGATACGTAAATTCCAATAGGTTTTAGTCAAAGACAGACGAGTATATTGCAATTTATAATCCATATTATCAACATTTTAAGGAATTTGACGGATTTGAAAATTGTTATATATTCAAGTTAGACGAACCAGACATGCAGGTCACTGCTGGAGAAGCAGGAAGACCAGCACGAACATGCATTCAGCAACTATGTGAGGATACGGGATGTTGTCCAGAAGACCTGCCTGAGGCGATGAACGATAGGGAAAAGTGGCGAGAGAGGGTCAGGGATATCCGTGCTACCAGCACGACATGATGATGATGATGATATATGGTGTATATTATAACCATATCATAATGATATCTATAACAACGGTACTACAAATACATATTCAAATAGAGTCAAATACAAAGCACAGATGAACTCAAATACACAGGTGACTCCGTTGTTCAGGTACAAACGGTTTTATTAACTTCTGACTTCGGTTCTTCGACACGAGGAGAGAAAGTCACAATTCTTAAAAGTCTTTCGGATCATACTATGCTAACAACACCCCCAACGTTCGGCACATCTCGTGGTCCAATCTCAATTTCTCAACATTATGGTCGGACCCCAACTTCTCAACATTATGGTCGGACCCCAACTTCTCAACATTATGGTCGGACCCCACTTCTCAACACCATGGTCAGAACTCAACTGAATCTTTTTCAAAATCTTCCAAATTCTCAGCCCATCTCTTCTGGGCATGACGTCATCCACACTCCAGCCCATTTCCTGTCTGGGGTTTATTATGACAATGGTGATTGTCATATCCTTTGCGCACGAGCGTAAACTGTACTAATTCAAAGCCCAACCAAACTGAACTATAAAATATAATTAATGAAAAATGATTAAAATAAAAAAATCATTCCTTAATTATATATATATATATATATATATATATATACAATCCCTCCACACAAGCAGGACACGAAATCAGTTTTTAAACGGCGTTTAACAAGTTTGAATTGAGAGCTTTTCCTTCTCCAAGGCTGGTTGCTATACCAAGGTTAAAGAGCCCAGTCTACCTTACTACTTACCCTTAGCTGAGAGGAGAACAAATGGGTTCATGCCTTTCACCAAGGTATTCATATGAAGTGAAACACAAAGCGCCGCCTCTCTCTCTCTCTCTCTCTCTCTCTCTCTCTCTCTCTCTCATTCTTTCTCTCTCTCTCATTCTCTCTCTATATATATACATATATATGAGGTGCCTTCAATAAGTTTCCAGACCTTTTTTGTACAGGCATTTAAAATTGTCGTAGACTCTTGAAAATTCACTATCTTATTGCTATACATTTTATGAGATGACTGACCAATTTTTATGATTTCACGTTCAAATGAATAGCTACAGCAGCAATTGGAATACACCCTACTAAAGCCTGATTGTCACAGCTGGTGAATTTCAAAAATGCAATCTGGACGTGAGGACACTTTAGAAGAACGATATGCAATAAAATTCTGTTTTAAACTTGGAAAAAAATGCCACAGAAACACATGGAATGCGTCAGACTGCTTTTGGAGCATCTTGCATGAATCGAGCATGTTTTTGAGTGGCATAAGAGATTCAAGGAAGGCGGGGGGAGTCTGTGAGGGATGATGAGAGGTGTGGGAGGAGTAAGGAAGTCAATAGACCAGAGCTGATTGGCCAAATAAAGAATTTCATGGATAAGAACCGTCATGTGTCTATAGAGACAATAAGTGCACAGTTTGATGTCAGTGTGGGAACTGTACACACAATTATTCGCGAGGAACTGAAGATGTGGAAGATTTGCGCGAAGTTTGTCGCAAGGGTGCTCAGAGAAGATCAGAAAAAAAGATGTTGTCATGACAGCAGGGAGATAGTCGAGCTGATCAATTCAGATCCCGCAGTTCTTGATGCTCGAGTGACCTGCGATGAAAGCTGGATCTACTGCTATGACCCAGAGACCAAGAGACCGAGTTGCCAGTGGAAGTATGCTGGCTCTCCCAGACCCAAGAAGGCCAGACAGAGCAAATTTACCCACAAACATTTGATGATCCCTTTTTTTGACAGCACTGGCATGATCTACATGCACTTGATTACCACTGGACAGACAGTCAACAAGGAATACTATGTTGAGGTTTTAAGGGAGTTCAGGAAGAGATTCCGTCGGAAGAGGCCACACTCTTCAAATCGGGTCAGTGGCATTTCTAGCAGGACAATTCACCAGTCCACAACTCCATCCTTGTCAAAGGCTATTTGGCCAAGATGGGCATCAAGACAGTTCCTTGGGCTCCCTATAGTCCAGACCTTTCTCCCTGTGACTTTTCGTTATTCCCTAAGCTCAAGGAAAACCTTAGAGTCTGACGTTATGAGACAATTGAGGAGATGAAAGAGGCTCTGACGAAGGTCATTGACACGCACACACAAGAGGACTTCCATGGGGCCATCCAGAAGTTGTTGGAACGGTAAAACCAACAAGTGGGTTGCAGCCGGAGGAGATTACTTTGAAGGGGACTAGAGTTTCATGAGTGTACTATCAATAAAAGTGCCCATACGAAAAAAATCTGAATACTAATTTAATGAGCCTTATATATATATATATATATATATATATATATATATATATATATTTGTATATACGCCCACACATAGATATATACACACATTCCGACTTGCTCAAAAACACATCTATGTATAGTATAAAATGCATTCTCAATTGCATTAAACCCACCCAATGTCTTTGAAAATATATTTGTGTATATGTATATATAAGAATGAATGCATATAATCATGTGTGCGTGCATACATACATAGCGGATACATGCACACGTAAAAATACATACACACACAGAGAATATATACCTATGTATACACAAAATTATTTACATGGATTAAAGGTCTTCACAGACAATTAACTTCAATGAGATATTCACAGACACAAAAACTAGGAACTGAATAAAATAAAAAAAATCTTCATTAAAAAAAAAGAAGAAGCCGGAAGTTACACTTCAAATCACTGCCGGAAGTTTCCACTCGAATCGACGCCTGAAGAAAACGTTATGTCCGAAACACGTCTAGCTCACAAAAAAATGAAATAATAAAACCCTACATACCGAATTTGAAATAATTTACAGACCTGTTCCTTTATATATACATATGTGTGCGCGCGTGTGTGTGTGTGTGTGTGTGTGTGTGTGTGTGTGTGTGTGTGTGTGTGTGTTTTGGCAGCATTTCTTCATTAATACAAATTTCGTTGAATATAATAGACATTTTCTGTCTACATATTTTCTTGTTGATCCTTTATATTGCCGTATTGATTTTATAGTATTCGGTGGGGATTGTGTTATATAGCCACATAATACATATGCGTGCAGAAACATATCCAACACAATAAAGACGAGCGGACACAGTTCGTTAGAAAAAATACCTCTAACTTTATTGAAAGGGTTGAGTGTGAGAGGGAGTTCGAGACCGAAGAAAGACTGCAACATATTGAGCCCCCAATTCTTCTGACTATCACAGCCTTTCTTTCCCGTTCTCCTGGGCTGCTCAACCGGGGGACTGGGGACCCAGCCTCTGCTGGGACATCGTTCTCATTCCAGTATCTTCTCACCAACTAACCTGAACTTCCAGTCGCCGGGGTTATATAATAATTTGACATCCACCTACTTCCTGCGAGCGTCACAATTCGCACTCAATTCAACCTGTCGACAGTCAAGGTCATCCCCTGATATCTTCGACCGGATGCACCTGTTATTTACACAAGTGCATTTCTTCTTTTAACAGCTTGGCCAGTGTCAATATGCAACAATTGATTGTTATATTTTCCATAATTGTTTATTTCCTTAGTACTTTCTGGCCAACTTTGGGCCATCATCAGGGGAGGATCTACAACAAAAGTGGTGTAACTTTTGTATGTACATTACTACCTTGTAAGAAGAAGAGCGTCTGGGCCGTTGCAGTGTGTAGCGTTTACTTTCAAAATTGTTCTATAAATAGTTTCACTAGTTAAAGGCATTTAAGTACATTAGCATTGGTTTGAAAATTAATTCTGTTGGGTTTGGGCTGAATGTTCCTAATATGTAATGCTTCGAGAATCTGTAGTTTTTGTTTGTTATTTTCGATGAGAATTTTCCGTAATTCTGTTGGGAATGAATGTTTTTTCAAATGCTGTGCTATGGAATTTGTATCAGAAAGGTGCATTGTAAGTTTCCTCGATAGGGTAGTTGAGGTTAAATAAACAATTATGGAAAATATATTAATCAATTCCCACCGAATACTATAAAATCAATACGGCAATGTGAAAGGATCAACAAGAAAATATGTAGACAGAATGTCTATTATATTCAACGAAATTTGTATATATATATATATATATAACATGTCCAGAGACGATGAGTTTGAAATTATTCAAACTGTGAATCTATGAGATAATTCATATAATTCTCAAAGAGTGTTCGGTGTATGATAATTAATATGTAAATAGTTAAATATCATCTAAAGCATATATATATATATATAATTTGAAGAAACACTCACCATACCGTAATTTTGTTATAATAACTTTATATCAGCTAGTTACTAAAAGGCATCCGGCCTTATCTGATAGCGGAGTTTTTCTTCTAGTTATATATATATATATATGTGTGTGTGTGTGTGTGTTAACACTTAGAAATTAATTCGATGCACTTCAGGAGATATCAGGAACACATACTCCGAATGATAAAAAAGAGAACTTCGTCATTGCCTGATTAGAAGCGACAGCAGAATGCATACAAACAAAACAAAGAGCTAAATCTAGAGTCCCATGAGAGACATTAGCGGTTAGAAAAAAGCTTGCAGACATAAAAACTGCTTCCAAAGCAATAGGAAGAACCCAACCAATATCAATGCTCAGAAACTTTAGAAGACACAAAATGAACTAACATATACCTAAAAGAATAAACATAATACATACAAATTCAGATCAATAAGATCAGTGACTCGACTGAAGATAGATAATCTAGAATAGCATGGCAGACAGTAAATGAAGTCAACAGAAGGAAGAGAACAGCGGAAGCTAAACTGAAAGCTACCAGCCAAGAAGAACGAATATACCAGTGGAAACAACATTTCGAGAATTTACTCGGAAAACCTCCGAACGTTACGGACGAACCAATCACAAAAATTATTAGTAATCAACGAAACATCTAACAAGGGTAATTTACGCTAGAAGATCTCGACTCAGTACTAAGAAAAATTAAAAATAAGAATGTAGCAGGGCTTGATGAAATACCCTCAGAAGTGTGGAATACATGGGAATTCGACGACATACTGCTCCGACACTGTAATGCTGTATATAACCAAATCACAATAGAGAAATGGACAAAGGGATGCATCCTGCCTTTCCCAAAGGGTGACCTCGGAATAGACAAGAACTACCGAGGTATAACCCTTACATCCATAGCGGCAAAGATCCACAATGTTCTACTACGCAACTGCATAGAATCGAAAATTGAGAAAATACTTAGACTTAGGAAAAACCAAAAGAAAAAATAGATCCATAAGAGCACAAATTTGGATTATCCGTCAAATTCTTGGAAATGTACGCGCAAAAAAACCGTGAAGCGACGATATTATTCATCGAATTCTCCCCAGGGCATTTGACTCATTACACAGAGGGAAGATGGAGCAAATACTTCTCGCCTACGGCCTCCACAAAGAAACCGTTGCAGCCATAATGATACTATATAAAAACACGAAATTAAAAGTCCGCTCACCGGATGGAAACACAGACTCCTTCGACATTGATGGAAAAGTCAGCATAGAAAGAAATTGTGTCTCTCTCTCCTCATGTCGAAAAACCTTAAACCCAAAAAGGTAAATAAAAGTTTCGTACCTGAACTAATTTCGTGTTTTCGGATTCCTATATATGTTTATGAACATTTTATGAACCTTATGTCTATTTCACGTGTTTATATCTGGCTATGTAACATTAATATACGTATAAACAACATTTGGCATTAATTAACCTACAAATGTTGAGATGCCATAAAACCCAACCAACCAGACATTATGAGAAAAATAGAAATTTTTCATTCATGATGTTAATTTTTTTTATTGTTATCTACTAGTTTTAATCTAAGGTTATCGTCAAGAGAAAAAGTATCTGTGGTGAAGACACTTGGCAATTGAGTTTTTTATTCAGTCTCGGAAGACACATGTTTCGAACAAGCTGTGGCAGACCGGCTTGTTTGATTTTTATATAAATGTTTGTAACTGTTAAATTTCATTCTTAGTCTCTCCACACACACACACACACACACACACACACATATATATATATATATATATATATATATTGCTTTTTCCTGAGCCCAAAAAAATTATTAAATAAGAGAAATGAACTAATAGCTAGGTGTAGACATAGGGCTAAATTTAAACTATAAATAATTAAACAATTTTTTTTTTTTAAATCATAGTTATTTTTGAGAATTAGAGTTAATTTTGAGAATAAATAAAATAAATTGTTAGATAGAAAATTGTGAAAAAGCATATAATACATACGTACTACGCATAAAAAATGTAACTGATTAGTGCTTTCTAAATAGTTTTGAAATTATAAAATATATGAAATAAATTAAATATTTGTTTTGTTTTTATTTAAATATATCTATTACTGTATCTTTACGTGAGATTATTAATTAAAATTTAAATCTAATTAAAAAGAAATCTGTAATTTAAGTCTAAATGTAATTTTAAAAAATTATTAATTTAAAAAATTTTTTTTTAAATAAATTTACTATATTGCTAACCGAAATTTAAATTTAAAACGGAAGTGGGCTTAATGAAGAGGTAACTCTTCACTCCTCTTCTATCCCCTCCCACTCTTATGTGTCTATTCTAGTTTTTTTTCTCAAAAAAATCTGAAGAAGTCCTGTTAATTTTTTTTCGTGTTTTTGGAAGTTTCAAAAATGCGTAACAGGATGGAAATAAATTTATAATCCTTTGTGATTGGTTTCGTCGTTTTTTCTTGAAGTATATATATATATATATATATACCAGCAGTTTAATATCTGTCTTAGCTATTTTTCTTATAATCCGATTTAGGAGAAATCCATAATTGAACAATAAATATTGGAAGCCCTTCGTCGTTCACGCTCTTCAAAGTCCAACTTCCTTCCATCTCTTTTCACCCCTCTTCGCTCCTTTATTTACCCCTCTCTCTCTCTCTCTCTCTCTCTCTCTCTCTCCCCTATTTCCCATCACTGGTTACTCCCTCTTTTCCACTCCCACTCTCCTTTTCGATACCATCAGAAAAGACCCTTGTCTCTTGACTCAAATTATTCAGTCACAAACAGTCACAAACCAGCAGAGTGGAAATCGCGTTAGTAATCTGTAATAAGTTCATTTGTCTTAACCGGATTAGTTCAGTTAACCCTTAGGGCCCCTCATGTTCTTGTGCAGAATAATCAACACTGCTTGCCAATGCCAAAGGAGTGGCGAGTGCCACTTACGTAAAAGAAAAAAGAGACAAATTCATGCTGTGGACTCGATTAAATATGACATTCGCTTAGAGCAGAACGAAATATTTTAAAGAAATTAACACTTTTTACGTCTCCGTTTTTTATAGAATTCTTCACGCTTTCTAATTCAATTATAGTGCGAGATGGATTTGCTTTAATCGAATTAACAAATAAATTCCTGTTTTAGGAATTATTGGCTTCTAGCTTGGAACAAACATAGACTTAAATGATGAACTTAACACGCGGATATTCCGGTATATACATACATGTTCACATGCGAACGAGGTAAGTGTAGAAAATAATGAGACTATTTGTTAGTATTTTTCAGGCTGGTAACCCTAAGCGAAAATCAGTGGATTACTGTTGACCTAAAAAAACATATGAAAATATTTAGTTCGACTATTCATGTTCATTTTTTTTTAACGAAATGAACAATGAACCTGACCGATAAAATGAAACACAAGTTCTTCCAAGCAGCGGTAGTGTCGATACTGCTACATGGATGCACTACGTAGACGCTAACTAAACGGATGGAGAAAAAGCTTGACGGCAACTACACAAAAATGCTGGGAGCAATATTGAACAAGTCTTGGAGGCAACACCCCACAAAGCAGCAGCTACACAACCACCTACCGCCCATCACGAAAACTGTCAAGGTGCCCGTGGTGTAGTCGTTATCGTCGTAGGAAATGGACACGACGACACGAGTTCAAATCCTGGACAAGACTGATAGCATTTCACATAGCACTAATACCCTTGGGGAAGGTATGAATCCAATTATTCTCCCTCCAGCTATGGGTAAATAGTAGGACAGACTAGGTTCTTCAGCCTTGGTTAGGCAACTAGTCTAGGAGAAGGAAAACTCTGAATTCAAACCTGTTAAACTCCGCTTAAAAATTGACCTTGTGTCATATCCTGCCCGAGCGGAGGGGTTGGTAAATAGTATCTCGAAAACTATCAAAATTAAACGAACCGGACATGCAGGACACTGCTGGAGAAGTAGGGACGAGCTCATGAGTGATGTAATCCTGTGGACCCCTTCACATGGCCGAGCAAAGGCAGGGCGACCAGATCGAACCTACATACAGCAGCTTTGTGTAGATATTGGGCGTAGCCCTGAAGACCTGACGGAAGCGATGAACGAGAGGGAGAGGTGGCGAGAGAAGCTCAGGGATATCTGTACCTATGGCACGACATTATGATGAAGATTCATGTTCAGTTAATGATTGACTGATCGATTTTAATAGCATAGCGGTCATCTTGGCATAGTGGTCATCCATATCTACCATGCCCTCCGCTCGGGCAGGATATGACACAAGGTCAATTTTTAAGCGGAGTTTGACAGGTTTGAATTCAGAGTTTTCCTTCTCCTAGACTAGTTGCTTCACCAAGGCTGAAGAACCCAGTCTGCCCTACTCTTTACCCATAGCTGGAGGGAGAATAATTGGATTCAAGGGCATTAGTGCTATGTGAAATGCAATCAGTCTCGTCCAGGATTTGAACTTGTGTCGCCGTATCCATTTCCTACGACGATAACTATTATACCACGGGCACCTCCTTGGCATAGGGGTCATCACCGTTGCAAGTGAACCGGGCGACACGAGTTCAAAATCTGAACGAAGCTGTTAGGATTTCACATAACTCGAATGTCCTTCTGAAAGGAATGGAACCAATTGTTTCTCCTTCCAATGATCGCTAAATAGTAGGGGCAGACTAATGTTCTTAACATTTGTATATCGACCGGTCTACAAAGAAAACTTTCAATTAAAACCTGAACAAGAGAGGGATGGTTTCTACCTAATTACACGCTACATGAATACAACGGGCAAATTGGATAAATCTTAATTCAAACTCGGTTTTGGTTTGGTTTAGTTTTATGGCATATCAACCATTGTTGGTTATTTAATTCCAAATCCTGTTTTTACATATACGAGGATCATTAAACAAGTGTCCAGACTTTTTTGTATGGGCACGTTTATTGATAGTACACACATGAAACTCTAGTACCCTTCGAAGTAATCTCCTCCGACTGCAATCCACTTGTTGTGCCGTTCCAACAACTTCTGGAAGGTCCCGTGGAAGTCCTCTTGTGTGAGCGTGTCAATGACCTGCGTTGCTGCCTCTTTCACCTCCTCAATTGTCTTATAACGACATCCTCTGAGCTTAGGAAATAACCAAAAGTCAACGAGATTTCTCGTTTCGTTATCTCTTTAAGTTACTGGGGTATGAGGAGACAAGCGTTTATAAGAGGACCAACTGGAACGAAGAATCAACCCTGCACTTCATTTTCATCTACTTCTAAGACTTCATAGACTGAACAGAACGACTAAAATAATAGAAGTCTGAGTGACACTTGAAAATTAGCCATCATCGACATCGGTGACAAACGCTACATAAGAAATCTTAGACTTTATACTTTTTTCATAAAGACGTTTAATCAACTTCCTACCAAGTCAAGATTTCACACAATATCATTTTACAGTGAAAAGCTACGCACAAATCTAGACTCATGACATTTCCAAAAAATGTTTGGTTCCGTCGGCACTCCCCTTTTTGGGCGCCTAGCAATAAACTCACTGGATTCAAGGAGAGACTCACTGGATTCAAGTCTATTCACTCACCTGTCCAATAACGTGTCAGGTAGAGTCTCAAAATGAAACACGTAAGAGTCTTTTTTTACGCATATGCATTTATATCCACTGATTTTTAACCGAGATACATCAAGGCTGCGCAACTGGTCCTCATAATATTCAAATTCGCTTGATACGTCCCGGACAGAGCTCGTATATATTGTCATTAAAACGTTTCTGTAGAGCTGTGCGTGCGAATGCGAATGCATGTGTGTGTGTGTGTGTGTTGACTCAACGAAAGATGAGCCGAATGGCCAAACACGTAATCACACCACCCGTAACTGTGCCACATGTGCCATCAGTCTGTCACATGATCGCTCTATCACGTGATCCCAAGCAATAATCTTCAAGAGAAACCAAGGTCACTTCAGTGTTATGAAATAGCCGAGGGATTTCGGTTCATGCCTTTGAGTTTAGTTAGGCTGAGAACCTTTCGGCTCAGCACATGGGTTGTTTGGGTGTAAGATTGAAGCAGGTGTTAACGCGGGTGCGCGCGAGCGGATGGAGGTGTCACTCAGATGTCATAACAGTCCGAGACGATACTGGGTGACAAGGTGCGGGTGACGTCACGCACCGGAAGCACGCTGGACTTTGTGTGAGAATTTGAAGAAAATAAGAGTCGGGTTTTAGACGCCAAACGAGAAGGATCGATTTTGGAGCTCGCAGGCGCGAGGCGAACTTGCACCCTATGGGAGGGGGGCGCTCGAGTTGGGGGCCAAATGAATAAGACAGCATAGAAGATTGTGTCTCTCCTCCTTACGTCGAAACCTTTAACTCAAAGTTAATAAAAAGGTTTCGTACCTGAACAAGAAGTAGTTACGTGTTTTTGAGATTCCTGTTCTTTATATATTCTATCGTTATGAACATTACATGTCTATTTCGCACATGGCCATATTCGTGTATATGGCTACGCAACATAGACATATTTGGTGCCAGAACTTGGGCATATCGTTCATGATATGGTTTTCGATTGGGTTACCATGGTTCTACGAAGACGATCAGAGAAGCAGCTAAGAACAAGGAGGAATCTATTTCGGAGCGGCTTGTTCAGGTGATCGAGGGAGAGAGAGAGAAAACACAAGGCCCCAGAAAATAAGAAACAAGGAAAAGAGACCAAAAACACGAAGAACAAATTCGGTGCCCCCCAGAAAGAAAAAGGAAAACGTCCAGCACCGAAAAAAGAAGAACAGCGCAACCCCAAAAGAAAAAAAAGGAAGGCGTGAAAAGAAAAGAAAAAAAAGAAGTAACACAACTCAACTCCAAGAAAAAAAAAGGCAAGAAGAAAAGAAAAAGAATAAGAAGGTATTTGCTCATTTACGTCTGTCATAGTTTAATTTACGAATAGAGTTTGAATGGTTGTGGAGGATAGATTTGGAAATAATTCTAGAATTTGAAAAAAAAAAAAGAAAAATCGTTGATAGCATAGGAAATTATGATTACTACTGTATGTGACTTTGTACCGTGGTGGGAGGAGAGAAAAAAAGACTATCAGAGAATTAAGCTCGCAATGACAGAGAAGAAGAAAGAAAGGTGGTCGCTGTGTGGACAGAGGATTGTGTCACGCACATGATTGACAGCAATAATAAACAATATTTTGTAAAGAAATTTTATAGTAATAACGTATTTTTATGAATGGATTTTACGATAGACGGGGTCATTGTTGGTGAATTTTGTAGTAAATAACGTTTTTATGAATGAAAACTTGTAACTTGATGGTGGTTCGTGCTAATAATATTCGGAGATTAGAATTTTGATTCGAGACCTTGGAGATTTCGCTCATCGATGGGATTGCCGGAAAAATTTCGCATATCTGTAGTTAGGACCTTTGGGACAGGTTTCGATGTTGGGGAATCGATATTTTGGGCGCTAAAGAAATCAGGCCAGGTTTTTGTTTAGGTGGTCGAGTCCGACTAATCGGAGGTACAGTGGAATGCTTCGGACGCTTCGTTGTCCGTATCGACTGGAAAATTGTCTCATATCTCGCCAGAGAGGCAGATCAACGAAGAGACGGATGTTTATTGTGTCTGACAGGGCAGACGGTTATTTTGTGAGTTTCCCCCTGGAGTGGGACTGTGAGGTTTTGTTGAGGAAGATGTTCGGAAAAACATGGGTTTGGAGATTAGTTATTTAAGATATGCGCAGAGTTCTCGTGATCTCATTGGATGTGTTTGGAAAATTCGCGGACTCGATTTTGAGTTGTGTCGAGGGAGAAATTTTATTGAGTGAGCTGATAAAGGTTTTGGTGGTTTAGAAAGAACACCCAGTATCTTAAGGGTGAAAGAAAGAAAGAAGATAAGAAAGAAGGGTACTCGTAAGCTGTTGAAAAGATGTGAGATAGACCGTTTGACGGTGGTCAAAAGTTTGAAAAAAACGGGGAAACTTGTATCTTGGTTCGATTACGAGCTATGCTTGGTTGTGGAAGGTTAAAATGTGTACATTAATTAATAACAGATATTACGTGAGAAGGAGATATAAAGTTAGCAGTAATAAGTACGGACGTAGAAGGAAGGCAAAAATGCAAAATACAAAATGAGCAATTGACCTAAGATTAAAAAAAAAAAATTTTTAAATATTAAAATAAGAGAACAAATTAAAGACTGAAAAAATATACATGCCGAACGAGTGACTGTTGAAAAAATTTAAAAAAAAAAAAAAAAAAGAGAAAAAAAGAACCAGAAAATGTGGTCGGAAAAAGAAAAAAAAATGAAAAAAAAAACGTTGGACAATACGAACACTTTTTATTTTTATTTCAGTGACTTTTGAGTTTGGGACTGACGCATGCTTTTTGTTGTATTATTTTGTTGAAATTGTATTGCTAAAGATTTTGTTGCTCAGTTCGACATAAGGGGGAGCGGCACAATAATTTAAGAAAATAATTTGTCATCATCGATGACAAATGATTTTATTGTGGTTGGATAGGTATGTTATGAAATAGCCGAGGGATTTCGGTTCATGCCTTTGAGTTTAGTTAGGCTGAGAACCTTTCGGCTCAGTACATGGGTTGTTTGCGTGTAAGATTGAAGCAAGTATTAACGCGGGTGCGCGCGAGCGGATGGAGGTGTCACTCAGATGTCATAACAGTCCGAGACGATACTGGGTGACAAGGTGCGGGTGACGTCACACACCGGAAGCACGCGGGACTTTGTGTGAGAATTTGAAGAAAATAAGAGTCGAGTTTTAGACGCCAAACGAGAAGGATCGATGTTGGAGCTCGCAGGCGCGAGGCGAACTTGCACCCTATGGGAGGGGGGCGCTCGAGTTGGGGGCCAAATGAATAAGACAGCATAGAAGATTGTGTCTCTCCTCCTTACTTCGAAACCTTTAACTCAAAGTTAATAAAAAGGTTTCGTACCTAAACAAGAAGTAGTTACGTGTTTTTGAGATTCCTGTTCTTTATATATTCTATCGTTATGAACATTATATGTCTATTTCGCACATGGCCATATTCGTGTATATGGCTGCGCAACATCAGTTTCTATTGAACTCTCCAACCAAGAAAATGTTTAGTCAGAATATTGAAAAATGTGCTCATTGATATAGACACGAGAAAGAAAATGAGGGTCACTTTAAGCTAGATAAGGTAGCCCAAAGAGGATTAACGCCCCTATAAAAAAATTGACCATAGAGATAGTGAGTGATTTCATTTCTACGTGGCTTCCCTAATTGGGTAATTCCTTCGGGCCAAACATTCTTGGAGTAGGAGATATGATTTTCGGTGAAAGGTCACAAGAATCAGAAAATAAGAGTATATCTTCTTTCTATAGGTAGAAAAGGATAACTCGCTTTGAAAGAAACTTCCCGGGGCATTTAGAGGCACCAATCAATTTCGAATTGAAACTTAAGAATAGAACATTAACCACCCCAATATCTATCTATATATTTACCGGGTACACTATTACTCGTTATTAAGTGTACACCAACCTTTTTTTAAGAAAACGCTTATTTTCTTCCCAAAGAAAATACAAAGATTTTATTATTTCCAGTTGAAAATTATGCATTCAAAACGGGTATTATTAGTGATTATTTCTCACCAAACTCTTCAAAGATAAGTATACCCTTTATATATGCTTGTACAATACGCCAATAATATTTTTGGTTAGAATTGATCTGGATGTCATAACTCGTTCAGAAATCAAATAAAAATGCAATATATATATTTGTATTCATTTATCTATTTGTTGTATACTCATAATGATCTCTTAAATAATAATGACAATAATATAGTCGGACTGATACGAACGGGTTTATTTCTTTCTGTCTTCAGTCCTTGATGACACAGAGAGAGAGACATAAATCATTAAAGCCTATGCTAACCATACAATGCTGAAACCCCCACCACACACGGCGCATACTGCGGTGTCTAAGATCTCAACCCATCTATACCGGTTATGACCCAAACTGATCTGATCACATCAAATCCGAAAATTTCAACCGCTACCTTCAACGGTCGAACCTCTACTCTCTCTTTTAAAAAATCCTTCAATTCTCAAGACATCACTTCCGGGAATGGCGTCACCCACCCACTCAATTCACGGTGCGTCCCGTCTTATTTCTTGTCTGGGAGTTTATCATGTGAGATGATGACTGTCATATCCTTCCGCGAGGGCATGCGAGTGCCCCGTCTGACTATGACACCTGAATCAGAGGTACCGAGTAGTTCAAAGCCTTACCAAACTAAATAATAAAATATAATTAATGAAAAATTGTTGCATAGTCACAACCAACTATATATACACATATTACAGCAGAAACATATCCAACACAATAACGAGGAGCGGATAATGTTCTTTAGAAAAATATACCTCTCACTTTATTTGAAAGGGTTCGAAAGGGTTACGAAGGGTATTATTGTGTGAGAGGTGAGTTGGATACTGAACAGAACTGCAACATATCGACACCCACTCGTCTGGCCATAACAGCGTTTCTTTCCCGTTCTCCTGGGCTGCTCAACCGAGGGCCTGGGGGCCCAGCCTCTGCTGGGACATAGTTCTCATTCCAGCATCTTCTCTCCAACTGATCTGAACTTCTTGTCACCGGGGTTATATAATAATTTGACATCCACCTACTCTCTACAAGCATCACAATTTGCACTCAATTCAACCCTTCGACAGTCAAGGCCGCCCCCTGATATCTTCGACCGGATGCATCTGTTATTTACACTGGTGCATTTCTTATTTTGACAGCTCGGCCGGGTCGGAGATCAATATGCATCAAAATGAAATCTATAATTAATCATTACCTTAATTGTATAATATATCTACTCTTTTACGCAAGTCGCACTCGTCACTCCTTCGGCATTGGTGAGCAATGGTGATTATTCTTTACAAGAACCTTTCCTAGGATCTTACGCTAAGCGCACCTAAATAACAGCATATAAAATTTAACTACAGTGAAGATTTCAGATCGAAATTTCGTTTATAATTTCGTCGGGAAGTTCTTGAGGTGTATTGGTTATCTCCGTGAGAAATAAACTCGACGACTCGAGTTCGAATCCTGGATGTGATAATTTGCGTTTTACTTTGCACGTCCTCTTGGGAAAAGTCCTAATTCCATCTGTTCTTTTTTCAGTTACGGGCAAATAGTTCGGCACATTGAGCCTTGTGGCCTTAGAAAAGTTACCAATCGAAGAGAAGGGAAAATATGAATTAAAACTAGTTCTACTTTGTGCTTATGCTCAGGGGAAAGGCCTTCTTGGGAGACAGTAACTGTCTTCTTTTGGATTGGGAACATTAATTCCGATGTCACGTGTCCGTTGGTCAGGTGAGAATTTAGATCCTAAAGTCTTTTTATTTGGTCTTTATTCTTCGAACGAAAAAGATGTGGGTTTTTTTTTACCGCACCCTTTGGATAAAAAGGGACATGATTTTTATTTTTGTTCTTTGAACAAAATAGAGACGTTGTTTCCAACCCATGCGAAGTACTCTTTTTCACTTTGTCGTTAAAACGAGAAGACAAGTAAGGTATTTACATAACTATTCTTCTTTTTTTTTTTTTTTTTTTTGTCTTCGCTCATTGAGCGAAATAAGACATATATATATATATATATATATACATACTCTTCTTTGTATCTCCTTTCATGCATGATTCTTACTGAAACAATATGTGTAATTCATTTGTGTAGAGACATGTTGTTAGTTACTGTATTATTGTATATAACTATCAAATATTTGTTGTCTCAATTTCTGAGACGAAGCCTGGTGATTTTTATCATTTAGGGTTCTGGGACTATTGTCTTCATTTTTATTGTTATTTCCATAACGTTTCGGCCGATATGTCCTCCGGCCTTCTTCACGTGTTTGTCGAACGTGGGAACCTTCACGGAACATCGAACTACGTCCTTTATTGAATCCTCGCCTATTCTGATTCCGTTAGCCATAAACGGGTACAAGTGTTAAGTATTCCTGTATTGTTACTCGCCTGCAATCTGGATTAAACCTGCAACCTTCAGATGATTGTCTCCTTAAGGAACCAATACCTATAACCGTTATGCTATGTGTCCTGCTGGACAATTCAGAGTAAATGTTTGGGACTTATAAACGTTCTTACTTGACTAGGAATATTAATCTCATGTATGATTTTTTTACCTGTGCTCATATACAGATTTTTTTTTCATCTAGCCTTTTATGTATGCCTACATAGTAAGTAAGTAGAGTTGGCAACCTTAGTCGAGGGTGACCCGAAGGCTCCCTTTTCAATAGCTACAACACCGAGGTGTAGGAGGGACGCTACTCCATTCCCTAGGTTGCTTCCCTTTACCCTTGATCATTATCTTATAGTGCTGAGTGCTAAGCAAGGCGGCATCAAATACCATTTTTGAGTCTTTAGTATGACTCGACCCGGGATTGAACGCCGGTCTTCCGGACTATTGACGAATCCTGACGTTTAAAATCATCAATAAGCAAATCTGTAAAGACATGTGTAGACATACACTCGGTATAGGTATAAATAAAGTAAAGATGGCGACCGTAGTTGAGGGCGACTAGAAGGCTCCCTTTTCAATAGCTACTACTCAGAGGTGTAGGGAAGGGCGTTACTCCTTTCCCTGGATTGCTTCACTTTACCCTTGATACGTACCGTACATTGTTGAGTGTTAAGCAAGGAGGTATCAAGTACCATTTTAAAAGTCTTTGGTATAACGCGGCCTGAGATTGAACCTAAGTCTCTCGGAAAGAGCCCTAGGTTCAGATATTTAAGGGGTTATCGTCATGTAATGGTTAAAGTGATGGACTGCGGAATCGTAGTAAGTGAGTTCGTACTCCAGTCGCGCTATTACGTTCACTTTCGGACAAATACCCTTGAGAAAGGTATGAACCCCCTTATCCTCCCAGCTATGGGTTAAATAGTACCACTACTGTTCTTCTCGGAAAATGGCTTTGGCATTAAATAACCCACAAAGATTGAAATGCAATTAAACGAAGAAACTGAAATCAGATCTTTAAAAAGCTATAGATTATTCAGAATCATTTGCAAAAATGGCACCCCATTCCTTTACGGCCAAGATATATTCCTATTTGGATAGATATAGCAAAAAAAAAAAATCGGTGAATTTGATGTCATTTAGGAAACATGGATGAAAACTATATTATTTCGTTCCAATAGGGGATAATTTGAAAATACTGACTATCTATGGCTAAATCTAGGCTCATGAGAACCACCTTTTTATATTCTGTATATGAAGGGGTTTTGTTTATTCTTATTCTATTTATTTGTTTATTTATTAATTTATTTTGGCTGAGTGGTGAGGGACATTATTCTGCCGGGGAAAAACTTTCGTCCTATCAGATAATTCATACGGTAAATTAGAAATTTAGCATTTTCATTTTCTTTTTTCTTTTTTTTTTTTTTTTTCTTTTTTTTTTTTAATCATCTAAAAGATTTCAGTTGATTTTCGAAAATCTGATTTCTTTTAAAGTTAAAACTTTTGAAATTAATCTGAATTACTTAGAATTTATTTGAATTCTTTAAAATTAATCTGAATTATTCTTAAATTAATCTTTTTGGAATTAATCTAAATTCTTTAAAATTATTCTAAATTAATCTAAATTATTGCATAATTAATCTGAATTATTTCAAAATAAATCAAAATTCTTTTAAAGTTAATTCAAATAATCTTAAAATTAATTTGAGTTCTTTTGAAATTAATCTAATTATTTGAAAATCAATCTAAATTTATTTGGAATTAATTTAAATCATTAAAAATTGATCTGAATTCATTTGAAATTAATGCAAATTATTCAAAATTAATCAAAACTCTTTTAAAATGAATCTAAATTTATTGATCAACCCGAATCATTTGAAAATTTGCCTCAATTCTATTAAAATTAATCCAAATACTTTTGAAACCAATCTAAATTATAAAGGAAATAATCTAAATTCAATTGAAATTAAGGAATATTCTTTAACACAAATGAAAATTCTTTTAAAATTAATTTGCATTCTTTGGAAAATAATCTAAATTCTTTAAGATTAATCCGAATTATTTCAAAGTTAATCTAAATTAATAGGAAATTAATCTAAATTCTTTAAAACTATTCGGAATTATTTCAAAATTAATCTGAATTATAAGAAAGTTAATTTTAATTATATCTAAATTAATCCAAATTCGTGTAAAATTAATTGATATTCGTTTAGAATTAATCTAAATTCATTTAGAATTAATTTAAATTTGTTTACAATTAATCTAAATTATTTTAAAATTAATCTTCTTGTGAGATTAAGAAAAATAATTATGCATGATTATCGACCGTTGACATACTTTTCATGGCTTTTGATCCAATTCCCCATCAAACAATACAAGAGAAATGACTTCATGTTCAAACGCTTTTTTTTCTTTCTCTTTCTTTTTTATTCATTTTTTCATTAATTAATTTATTTATTTATCTATTTATTTATTATTATTTTCTGCTGCGAGGGTAGAAAGACATCTGCTACGCATGCACTTCACGTTTACATTTCCGTTATAATTCTAGCCGTCGGAATAAGCAAAGACCTATCCACAAGAATTAATTAAATCAAGAATTCATTATTTATAAAGAAAAACTATGGTTTTTAAAACGTTCTTGTTATTTGTTTGTTTATTCATTTGTTTCTTTGTTTGTTTACACTTTTTGTTTTCCGTCTTTTTGTTTTCGTTTTGTTTTGTTTTTCTGAAATCGTCGAAGTGGCTCACAGGGTTGTATGCAGATTTTATTAATTTTAGCAGATTGGCTGATTTAAATCTACTTCCGGTCTCTGATCCATCTCTTTCCGGTAGGATATGCGTTCGCGCTACATTGGAACCAACAGAGTCTTGGGGGGAAAATCAAATTAAGGACTGAACTTACGTTGTTCACAATTACTGGGTTTTCAAGTGGGAGACGCCATCTTGAAATGTTTGCCTTCGTATTTTTATTTTATTTTTAATTCTAACGTTAGCGAACATTGCTGCTTTCATATCCGTCAATTCTAAAAAAAATTGTACTTTATTTATACAAAGTTGTCGCTTAAGGATAAATGTACTAGGAATCCTTGGATAGATCGATAGATAAATTGATAGATATATAGAGAGATTTGAACTGTGAGACAGATATAGAGATGAATAGAAAGATAGTGAGAGTGGGAAAGGGAGATAATAAGATCGATAAATACGTATAAACAGATAGATAGATAGATAGATAGTCGAGTTTTTTTCTTTTCTTTTTGTTTTGTTTTTGTTTGCTTGCTTTAGTTTCCCCACCAAGTTAAAAAAAAAAAAAAGATTCGAGGTCATTTTTTAATGTTTAATAACTGTAGCTGCTGATTCCGTCGGTATTCCCTTTGAGGAACACCACAAGCACTGGGCAATAAATTCGGCCGTTGCCATTTTAAAGTGTAACGGTCAGATGCTACTAGCCAAGAAATCTCACTAAATTCCAGCCACTAGCTTTTTCCCACCACCCGGCTGTGGAGAGCTCCTGTGCTACGTAAAGATAGATAGATAGATTTTGTAAAGATGATATAAAGTTTTTAATAACTAATTGCGCATAGAAGATTGAGATGTCAGAGGTCATTTACTTATTGTAGTCAATGACCTGTTAAATAACATAAAAACAATTCGATGAATCTGCAAGAACTTTTTAAACATACCAAATTTCTACATTTAGAAAGCATCAAAAGACGTGTTTTTCAAAATTATTCCACAATTTTTTTCAAAATTACTCAAGGAAAAAGTTTCAAAGTTCTTCAAGGTCTTTTACACGGGACTCTACGAGCAGAAGAACCTGCGAAAGATGAGAGAGAGAAATATTTTAATAAACTAATTTTGATATAACAATATTCTATTGATATAGACAACTCATGGGCATGCTACAAGACAGGATACATCTTCAAAACTAGGAATTATTGGAGGTGCCCGTAGTGTAATGGTTATCGTCGTAGGAAATGGACGCGGCGACACGAGTTCAAATCCTGCATCAGGCTAATTGCATTTCACATAGCACTAATACTCTTGGGAAAGGTATGAATCCAATTATTCTCCCTCCATCTATGGGTAAATAGTAGGGCAGATTAGGTTCTTCAGCCTTGGTTAGGCAACTAGTCTAGGAGAAGGAAAACTCTGAATTCAAACCTGATAAACTCCGCTTAAAATTGACCTTGTGTCATATCCTGCCCTAGCAGAGGGGTTGGTAAATATAGTTATAGACAACTCATAGACATGCTACTAGACAGGATACATCTTCAAAACTAGGAATTATCGCCTGCCCAAGATCACAATGTAAAGAGAATTCTCCACTACGTCAGCTGAGGCTGTAAAATTACGCCGATTGCATCGCTACAAAGGAGTAAGACCCCACTTCCACCAACGAGTTGGTTGGCGGGTTAATTGGCTTGTTTATTTTACGGTGTATCAATCTTTTTCAGGTCATTTAACACTGATTTAAGACGTGTTTTTCAAAATTATTCCACAATTTTTTTCAAAATTACTCAAGGAAAAAGTTTCAAAGTTCTTCAAGGTCTTTTACACGGGACTCGACGAGCAGAGGAACCTGCGAAAGATGAGAGAGAGAAATGTTTAAGTCATTTTGATAAAAGTTTTGAGCAATTCAGTTTAGTATAAGTATAGTTTTTTGTTTACAGACAGTTAAATGACAAAACAGTTTTATTTCACCACAATTCAATCTAGCATAAGTCCACGGTTTAAACGCAAAAAAAAATTATATTTCAAACAATTTACTTTAGTATAAGAATAAACTTTTGTTTAACACTGTTAAATGTAAAAACAGTTCATTTCAAACAATTCAGTTAAGCGTAATTACACGGTTTAGTTCAATTTGACCCATAAATAAGACCCAATCAGGTGCTACCACTCCAGGCTAGAAGGGACCTGGGAGCAACGGTAATAAAGAGATACTCTGCATTCCACAAAGCTCCAGCATTACTGGAGCCTCATCATCAGATTATTTAGTGTCATATCCAGGACACTTGTTGGAGGAGTTTTACCTCTCAGCAGAGATGCAGTGTGTGTATTCTGCAACTCCAGCCAACAAGGCTGTGAAGTATTTAACCATTTTGCCGACAGAAAACACTGAAGACGGCTAACAAAGTCACGGGGTGACTTAAAATAGGACACAAAACACCCTCTACCAAACAATGGAAAGATCAGTAAAAGAGAAGACAAAATGTTGATCTTGCATGGACAAATATGTGCAACATACCCTTGTGGTTTCATGCAAAGAAGAAAGAGAAAAGAAGAGCCCTAGTGACGTAAAGTTGGTTGGTTGGTTGGTTGGTTGGTTTTTATAGCATATCAACCTTTGTAGGAGGTGCCCGTGGTGTAATGGTTATCGTCACAGGAATTGGACCCGGCGACACGAGTTCAAATCCTGGACTGATTGCATTTCACATAGCACTAATACCCATGGGAAAGGTATGAATCCAATTATTCTCCTTCCAGCTATGGGTAAATAGTAGGACAGACTAGGTTCTTCAGCTTTGGGGAGGCAACTAGTCTAGGAGAAGGAAAACTCTGAATTCAAACCTGTTAAACTCCGCTTAAAAATTGACCTTGTGTCATATCCTGCCCGAGCGGAGGGGTTGGGAAAAAATGGAGGTGCCCGTAGAATAATGGTTATCGTCGTAGGAATTGGACATGGTGACACGAGTTCAAATCCTGGACGAGACTGATTGCATTTCACATAGCACTAATACCCTTGGGAATGGTATGAATCCAATTATTCTCCCTCCAGCTATGGGTAAATAGTAGGACAGACTAGGTTCTTCAGCCTTGGTGAGGCAACTAGTCTAGGAGAAGGAAAACTCCGAATTCAAACCTGTTAAACTCCGCTTAAAAATTGACCTTGTGTCATATCCTGCCCGAGCGGAGGGGTTGGTAAATAGGATCAACCTTCGTAGGTTATTTAACGCCAAATCCATTTTTAAACAAATATTCTGTTCTATTTCAAACAATTCAGTTTAGCATTAGTACGCAGTTTAAATGTGAAAAACATTTCTATTTCAAGCTATTCAGTTTAGTCAACCAGTTTTAATTCAGCTAATTCAGTTTAGTATAAGTACATATTTTGTTTACACACAATTAAAAGTCAAAACAGTTCTATATTAAACAATTCAGTTTAGTGTAAGTACAGTTTCAATGACAAAAAAAAAGTTCCATTTCAAATCATTCAGATTAGCATAAACACGTAGTTTAAATGTAAGTACACAGTTTATTTTTAAGTCAAACAGTTCTAATTCAGATAATTCAGTTTAGTATAAGTACAGGTTTTGTTTTCACACAGTTAAATGTGAAAACAGTTCTATATATAACAATTCAGTCTTGTGTAAGTACAGTTTCAATGTCAAAAACAGTTCCATTTCAAACAATTCAGTTTAGCCTAAGCACGCAGCTTAAATGTAAGTACGGTTTAATTGTGAAAAACATTTCTATTTAAAGCTATTCAGTTTATTCCAACAGTTCTAATTCAGCTAATTCAGTTTAGTAGTAGGCGACCATAGTCGAGGGTGACCCGAAGGCTCCCTTTTCGATGGCTTACTACACCAAGGTGTAGGGGAGGGCGCTACTCCTTAAGTACATATTTTTTTTACGCACAGTTAAATGTCAAAACTGTTCTATATTAAACAATTCAGTTTAGTATAAGTACGGTTACAATGTCAAAAAACAGTTCAATTTCAAGTAAATCAGCCTAGCATAAGCACTCAGTTTAAATGTAAGTACGGTTTAATTGTCAAAAACATTTCTATTTTAAGCTACTCAATTTGGTCAAACAGTTCTAATTCAAACAATCCACTTTAGCATAAGTATGCAGTTTAGTTCTATTTAACTTATAGATATGGCCCTATCAGGCGCTTCCATTCCGGGCCAGATTGAACCTGAGAGAAATGGCAATGAAGGGGTACTCCGCATTCCCCAAAGCTCCAGAATCACTGCAACCTCACCATCAGATTATTTAGTGTCATATTCAGGACAATCATTGGCAGGAGTGGGGTCTTACCCCTCTGCAGAGGTGCAGTCGGCGTATTCTGTAGCCCCAGCCGACTGGGCAAGGGAGACATAAAGGGACTTGCTGTAACTCATACTCAAGTGAAAGACTCCTTGCTAATGCTGATGTGAAAAACTCGCAAAGTGTAATAATAATAATAATAATAATAATCGACAAAAAGAAGAGAATTTGCAAAATTGTCGACTTTGCTGTCCCGGCGGACCACAGAATAAATTTGAAGGAAAGTGAAAAGAAGGATAAGTACCTCGACCTTGCTAGAGAATTGAAAAAGCTGTGGAACATGAAAGTAGCGATTGTGCCAATTGTGATTGGTGCCTTAGGCACAATAACTAAAGGATTATTAAAAGGCCTTGAGGACTCGGAAGTTGGCGGACAGGTAGAGACTATCCAAACGACAGCATTGCTAAGAACGGCCAGAATTCTGAGACGAGTCCTGGAGACTTGAGGAGACTTGCTGTCACTTACTCTAGTGAAAAGCCATCAGTTAACGCTGATGTGAAAAACTCTAAAGGAGTAATGATAATAACCGCTGCGTAAAATTGAAAGAAAGACATGTACTTGGACCTTGCTTGGGAACTGAAAAAACTATGCAACATGAAAATGGCGGTGATTCTAATTGTAATTGGTGTTCTTGGTACAGTCAGCAAAAGATTGGTACAGAGACAGGAGGACATAGAAATAAGAGGATGAGTGGAGAATATCCAGACTACAGCATTATTAAGAACCGGCCAGAATACTGAGAAGAGTCCTGGAGACTTTAGGAGATTTGCTATCACTCAAACTCTAGCGAGAAACCATTGGCTAACGCTGGTGTGAGAAACTCTTAAAAGAGTAAAAAAAATAATAATGAAAATTATTTTTAAAGTGGTTTCACCTGCTAAGTATCCATTTTTGTTGACCTTAAATGATTATTTCATTTTGGGTTTTATCGGTTAAAATATCAGAGCTGAATCTGACTGGTTTTAAAAGTATTTTGCTATTCTTCCTGGAGTCTGGGAATGTCTGAGACTGGTGACATTTAGAACTGTTATTCTGAATATTATCAAGAAAAGAAATGTCTCCATCTAACTAGTTCAGTATTTAATAGAATCGGAAGAAAAAAAAAGACAGCATCAGAGAAAAAAAATAATACTATGTTTGAGATTAAAAAGATCAAATCTTTCAACCAACTGCCCAAGAGGAAGCTTTAAGATAGTTTAAGTCCATTGCACAAATGATACAATAAGCATTCAATTTTCTATGTCTAAAAAAAACATAAAAATTAAGAATTAAAAGTTTTCTTTTAACATGATTGGTCAAAACAAGAATTGTTTTTTGACTTCCGCGATTTTTTATAAATTGTTGATTCTTACGATTTACCACGACCTTGCCAGAAAACTGAAAAAGCTTTGGAACATAAAAGTGACAATAATACGAATTGTAATTATTGCGCTTGGAACAGTCCCCCAAAGAATTGGAAAGAACACTGTGTTACCTCCTCAAACCCCCTTTTCAACCTGTCCTTTGGAGCAGACTTCATGCCTCCTCTGTGAACTAAGAGTGGAACTTTTCCTTACTTTTTGATCTGGTTTGGTTTGGTTGGTTGGATTTTATGGCGTATCAACCTTTGTAGGTTATTTAACCCCAAATTCTTTCTATATGTATATACCTTTTACCAATGTATACTTAGTAGGTAAAATTTTCTATAAGCAGGATTTCACTTGTTTGCACCTGATTAATCAGTTTTAATTCGTCATATTTTTTCGTAAAACCCTGTTTTTCGCGAGAAGGACAGAACGTCATCTATTTTGATGTTTTCGAACAATTCGGTTAAACTAGTCACTTTCAACAATCGCTTTCTGATGACAACGAAAGCTCTGCATTCTATAAGAATGTGTTTAACCGTACAAGTTGTCTGACACGTCAAACACTGTGGTTGTGGTTCCTGTTTCAGTATGAAAGCGTGAGTTAGCCTTGTATTTTTTGATCTGGGTCATTTTGTATACAATCTTGCACGGCTCATTGTTGTAGTCTCCGAGCCCCCTTTGGCCTTGTGGTTTGGGTTGAGACTACTGCTGATTTTGTTCAGGTGACACTGGTGTTTCTGCCAGTTAATCAGAATGATTCCAGCCGCTAACAGAGTAAGACGTGCCTGAACTTTCTCCCGGGAAAAAGGGAATAACCGATAATCTTTTTACTTGGTGTATTAAATTCTTTATTCGGGTTTTGTTGTGTTTGTTTTCACTGGCCAGACTTTAAATAATCTTCTAAACTTTAATCTAAAATACATTTCATGTTGTTTATAGTGTAATATAATGGCTGAGGGATTTTGGTTCATGCCTTCGGGTTTAGTTAGGCTGAGAACCTTTCGGCTCAGCACATGGGTTACTTAGGTGCAACTTGATACAGGTGTTAACGCGTGCGCGCGCGGGCGAACGTGTCACTCAGAGACGTCAAAATAGCCCGAGACGAAACGGGATGACAGGGTGCAAATGACGTCACGCACCGGAAGCGCGCGGAGATTTGGGGGAATTTGAAGAAAGTTAAGAGAGTTGAAACTAGACACCGAACGAGAAGATTCGACTTTTGGGGCTCGCTGAGCCGAGACGAATTAGCACGCCATGGGTGCCGCACGAGATAGGGGCCAGATGAAGAAGCCAGCATAAAAAGATTGTGTCTCTCTTTTTATATCGAAACCTTTAACTCAAAAGTAATAAAAAGGTTTCGTACCTGAACAAAGAAGTCGTTGTGTGTTTTCGAATTTCGAAATTCCTATGTTCTATGTGTTCTATGTTATGTATATATGTTACCAACATTCGATGTCCATTTCGCACATGGCCATATTCGTATATATGGCTATGTAACACTAGCCCATGTTTTTAGTTTCATGCCTTCTACCCTCGTGTTACCGCTTTTTGTTTTTACCTTTGTATGCCTCCTTGTCCCCTGTACATTGCCTGTAAATAAATTTAGGTTAGCATTTCCAAACCTCTATTTTATTTGACTATTTTTCGTGCGTCTTATTTTTGTGTTATGACTGCAGGGGACCAAGTCTACCTCTAGGCACCTATCCTAAATTCACCGTAGTTGTAAGAACTGAAAGAGTTGGAAACCAGAAGGATCGAGACCATCCGAACTACACCATTGTTGAGATCGGTCGGAATACTGTGGAAATTCCTGGAGACCTGTGGAGCTTTATTGTTTTTCAGACTCCAGTGAAAGACCATCTGCTATATCACAAATAGCTACCAGGTTTGCAATCTAATTTAACTGTCACTGTGTAACCAATAGTTTTGCAGTTGGTCACATGAGATTGGTGGCGCCATAGGGTGTTTGTTTAAATCACTTTTGCAAATGGTAGACATGTACTAGTATTTTACAACTGCAACGTATAATATACAAAGTGTAGCGGTATTGTAGTGCATTATCTATTAATATCTTATTGGAGATATTGATTTTGCTTAAATGTGTTTACAAGTAGACATAGTATCCAATTACTCTCACCAAGATAACATCAGTGGGTTAGCAGACAAATTTTGTAGATCAGCTATAATATAAACTAAACTTGGCGACCGTAGTCGAGGGCGACCAGAGGGCTCCCTTTTCAATAGCTACTCCGCTGTAAGGGAGGGCGCAACTCCTTTCCTTAGATTGTTCCACTTTACCCTTGATACGTACATTGTATTGCTGATTGTTAAGCAAGAAGGTATCAAGTACCATTTCTAAAGTCTTTGGTATGACGCGACCTGGAATTGAATCCATGTCTCCCGGACCATTAGCGAACACTCTGCCCACTAGGCCAATGAGCTATAATATAATCGGTGGCCTAGCGGTTAGAGTGTTCGCCAATAGTCCAGCAGACCTGGGTTCAATCACCAGGTCGAGTCATACCAAAGATTCAAAAAATGGTATTTGATGCCTCCTTGCTTAACACTCAGCATTATAAGGTAGGCGATCAAGGGTAAAGTGGAGCAATCTAGGGGAAGGAGTAGCGCCCTCCACTTGGTGTAGTTGCTATCGAAAAGGGAGCCTTCGGGTCACCCTCGACTATGGTCGCCAACTTTACTTACTTACTATAACTAAACTGGAAATTTTCCGACAATATATGTAGTAACCAAAATAGAAACTAGTATCACAGTCTCCATACTAGTAGTTTGGCCTTTTTATATACTTTTGAACTAAAAAAACAATCAAAATCAAAGAAGAAACATATTCACCCTCACAGATATTTCCTTGAAACTAGTGGACAAATTCACCTATCTAGGAAGCAGTTTTTTATATACTGAAAATGACATCAATACGCGACTAGTAAAGTCATAGTCAGCTATCGATAGACTATCGGTCGTATGGAAGTCAGACCTACCCGATTAAATAAAACTCAATTTTTTCCAAGCAGCAATCGGGTCCATTACTCTATATGTAAGTAAATCATGAACGCTGCCTTAATACATTGAGAAAAGGCTTGACGGTAATTTCACGAGAATGCTACGAGTTATAATGAACAAATTCTGGAAGCAACATCCCATAAAACAGCAGCTGTACGGCCACCTACCTCCCATCTCTAAAACCATTCAAATCAGTCGAACAAGACATGCGGGACACTGCTAGAGAAGTGGGGACGAGCAGGTGTTGGACCTTCGGCTAGAACTTATCTTCAACAGCTCTATAAAGACACAGGATGTTGTCTCGAGGACCTGCTGAGTGCGATAGGAGACTTCTATCATGTCTGAAAGTGACACAATGTTCAACGAGCGAGATCGGAGATGCGCCGCTGTACAACACATGCTCTCTACTGATCCAAGTTATGACAACAGGACCATTGCCAGCAACCTCAAAATTCAAATCCGGACGGATCAACGTGCCCAGTGTGATGAAAACAAAGTTTCCTGCTACGGTTATAGTCTTTGGTGTGGTTTCAAGTGAGGGGCACGGCATGCCACTTCTCATCTTCGAAGTCGGCTTGAAAGTCAACACCAAAGTTTACCTGGATGTGCTGAAGAGTGTGGTGATCCCCTGGTACAATCAGATGGTCGGTGGTAGACCCTGGGTGTGGCAGCAGGACTCGACGCCGGCCCGCAAGTCAAAAGAGACCCAGGATTGGCTTCAGAATGAGTGCTACGACTTTGTGCCCTTCTCTCACTGGCCCCCCTCTTCCCCGACCTGAACCCGCTGGACAACTTCGTTTGGTCATAAGTCGAGAACATCACCAACATGACCTCCCACAACACCAAAGCCAGCCTGATCGTCGCCGTCCGCCAAGTATTCGCCGAGCTCCCACCGGCGCTTGTGGAAAAGGCATGTTCCTAGTACCGGATCCTTATCGAGGCGGTGATTGAGTCTGAAGGCTGCTACATTGAATAGATGTCAGCTCTACTACATAATCAAGTAACCTGAATTGATTTTTTCAATAAAAGTTTTAAAATAAAGCTGTAGTTTTGTTTATTTAAGACGACAATTTTATCGTTCCACCCTGTATAAACAAGATTTGGCATTAAATAGCCCATAAAAATTGATTTGTCATCAAACATAACCAACCAACCGTATAAACCTTCAGATATTTATTTCTAAAGCATCGATATACACTATATATATGTAAACATACGTGAGTCTATGATATTTATAAACTTGTTTTTAATTTCAGAAAAAAAGATATTACGTTTATGTCTGCTTGTCTATTTGCTCTGTAATATAAGCAAAAGGTCCTCTTGTACCATAGCTAGATACGGCCATGTGTGAAATGGACATACAATGGTCGTAGATATATAACATAGAACATAGGAATCTCGAAACACGAAAAACACTTACGACTCCTCAGTTCAGGTACGAAACTTTTTATTACTTTTGAGTTTAAAGGTTTTTTGACATAAGGAAGAGAGAGGCACAATCTTTCTATTCTGCCTTTTCATCTGCCCGCGATCTTGTGCAACACCTGCCCAAGGCCTCTGGCCTGGCTTCGGCGAGCAAGCGAAAGCCAACAGTCTTCTTCCGAGGCAGGTCTCAACTCTTCTAACTTTCTTCGAATTCCCAAAATCCTCCGCGCACTTCCGGTGGGTGACGTCATTCGCACTTGCTAGCCCCGTTTCCCATCTCGGGCTATTGTGACATCTCTGAGTGACACGCCCGCTCCTCCCGCGCGCGTGGACACCTGCGTTAATGTTGCACCTAAGTAACCCATGCTCTGAGCCGAAAGGTTCTCAGTCTAACTAAGCATGAAACAAAATCCCTCGGCCATTATATTACACTCTTTGATGTCTTCAAATAATTTCTTATTACAAATAGCAATTTTTAAACAAAAATGAATACAACGTTTCTGAAGTCGACTTTTATTGAAAATGTTAGCACAAAAAGGATTTCGATAAGGAGTAAACCAGTTGAAAATCAGCTGAATATATATATATATATATATATATATATATATATATATATTCAAGTCGGTAAAGAAAATTTGTTTAAAAAATCACAATTGGCCTCAATGGCTATGTTTGCAAGCCCCGAAACTTATTTAACGACAAATAACCACCTCACTCAGTCACCCTCTTCAAAAATCTCTCTCATATAACTGTTTCTCGTACCTAGCGTGAGGGTCCTTGTGATTGATCCTTTGTTGTCAGGCACACTTCTCTAATAAAAATCTCGCACACACACATACACACATGTATATATATATATATATATATATATATATATATATAAGTAAGTTATTAAGTAACAGAAACTCACCAGAAAGTCAGTGGATAGATAATGCTCCTTTAGCCATTTTCATTTCCACCGAGCAGTTTAATTCCATGCTTGTTTTGGGGTCATCAAGAGAGAATGTGCACCGTTTTGGGGTCTTCCCCTCTACGGTTTTATTTGCACATCGGTCCCCCTCACTGAAATGAGGCCCCATTATAGCATCGTATCAAATTAACATCTAACGGTGAAATGTGAATTTTCAAATCTGCACGCGTTATTGGAATATTGTTACGCATTTCCGAGCAGGTGATAGTATGACGTGTTCATTTTGAAATGTTCCACAGGGTGTTTCTTTTATTCCATATCCATATTGAACAATTTTCTGTTATTATATATATATATATATATATATATAATGAGATGAGTTAAAAGATTGTTTTTTAAGCGGGATAGAGATATAAATTTGATTTGGGTTCAGAGTTTTCCTTCTCTCAGATCCGTTGCCTTACTAAGACTAAAGAACATCGTCTGCCCTACAATTTGCCGATAGTTGGGGGTCGAAAAAATGGCATCATACCTTTACCAAAGGGAAACACAACGATCCTCGAACGGGATTTTACCTCGGGTTGCCGATTCGATTTTCCAGGACGATAACCGTTACGCTAAGAACGATATTTGCTCTCTGGCGATAAAAACAGCACTGGAAATCATGACAGGCTGGGAATCGTCACCGAAAGGTCAGCCGAGTATGACGGATATATCAAAAGTAATGCCGTCTATTCAGAGGTTGTTTTATTATGCCTCAGGGATAGAATTCTAGTAGAGACATATATGCTTGGTATAAATAAACGGGAGATGTTCACACAAAGAACAGTATGAACATCAAAAGACGCGCTTTTAGCCCAACGGTTATCATCGTGGGAAATCGAAATCGACAAACTGAGTTCAAATCCTGGCGAAGGGTGTATGCATTTCACTTCGTGGAAAAAAAATACATGTTCTCCTCCCCCAGCCATGGGGGAAAAGTAGAGCTGACTGGATTCTTTGGCAACTGGACAAAGAGATAGAAAACATCAGAAGTCTGCTCACAAAACATTGAGCTAGTGTCGTATCTTGCCTGTGATGGAGGAGTCTGATAAAAACAACTTATGGAAATTGATAGGTATCATAAACTATATTATTATATATTATAATATATATATTGTATATTATATACGTGGTGTATTCAATAAGTTTCCAGACTGTTTTTTGTAAACGCATTAAGAATTGTCATAGACTCTTGAAAATTCGGTATGTTATTGCTATACATATTTTGAGATGACTGACCAATTTTTATGATTTCAGCTTCAAATGAACAGCTACAGTAGGAATTAGAATACACCCTACTAAAGCCTAATTGTCACAGCTGGTGAATTTCAAAAATGCTATCTGACACTTTAGAAGAACCATATGCAATAAAATTCTGTTTAAAACTTGGAAAAATGCCACAGAAACGTATGGAATGCTTCAGACTGCTTTGGGACAATCTTGCATGAATCGAGCATCAGTTTTTGAGTGGCATAAGAGATCCAAGAAAGGCAGGGAGTCTGTGAAGGATGATGAGAGGCGTAGGAGGAGTAAGGAAGTCAATACACCAGAGTTGATTGGCCAAAGGGTTAGGGTTAGGGTTACTATGTTGAGGTTTTAAGGGAGTTCAGGAGAAATTCCACCGGAAGAGATTCCTAGAAAAGAGGCCAGCACTTTTCAAATAGGGTCAGTGGCATTTCCACCAGGACAATGTACCAGTCCACAACTCCATCCTTGTCACAGACTATTTGACCAAGATGGGCATCAAGACAGTTCCTCACCCTCCTTATAGTCCAGACCTTGCACCCTGTGACTTTTGGTTATTCCCTAAGCTCACAGGCTGTCGTTATGAGACAATTGAGGAGATGAAAGACGCTGTGACGAAGGTCATTGACACGCTCACACAAGAGGACTTGAATGAGGCCTTCGAGAAGTTGTTGGAACGGTACAAGTGCATTGCAGCCGGAGGAGATTACACCGAAGGGGATTATAATTTCTTGTGTGTACTATCAATAAAAGTGCCTATACGAAAAAAGTTTCGAAACTTATTCAATGATTCGCGTAAATATTACATATTATATATATGTACCATAGGACCAACGTGTTGTGCTGTAAAGAAAGAAGTCCGCAAAAAAAGAAATACTCAAACTCGAAGGTAAGAGAAGAAAATATAGCAGTCGTTTATTATTCACTTTGGGCTATGATCGTTTCAACTCGAAAAGTTCATTTTAGTTACGTTCTCCTTCTCCCTTCCTCTTGGTGGTGACGGCGGTGTGGGTGAGAGCTGACTGTTGACACACGCCTGACAGATAGGTCATAGCAGACTGGGGTAGGACGGGTCGGGGCCTCGGAACCTTTGAAACGCTTGTTTTGAAAGCTGCCTTCAACTCTCCCAAATTCTACTGACTTGTTTTCTTATATAGAATCGAAGATCACCGAATGTTCGATGTCACCAGTGAAACTGTCGTGAAACACGTGATAATTTATCTGTGATTATTTTAAAATCACGACTAACTTTGCAGGTCATTCTGCCCGCCCGCGCTATTCTCGTGACACCTTCACTGATTGACGACAGCGCCCGTCCGTAATATTTCGAAACAGGCTCTCACCCACACCGCCGTCACCTCCAAGAGGAAGGGAGAAGAAGTACGTAACTAAAATGAACTGTCGAGTTGTAACGATCATAGCCTTAAGTGAATAATAAACGACTGCTATATTTTCTTCCCTTACCTTATATTATATATTATATATGGGTGAGTATTGTATACAGGTGAGTGCTACTAGTTTTAGTGTTTTATTAAAAAATTAACAAAAATAAATTCATTTGATTATTAACAAATTTACAAAGAAAAAGTGTAACAGGTTTGGTACAAGTATGAATCAACTATATACTATCAAACTCTATAAGCAGTAGTGATTTATGGGTCTAGCCTAGTAAGAATAACAATAGTATGAAATTAGATAATGTGCAAGTATTAGATGCCAATTAGTTTGGTTTCTTTTTTTATGGCTTATCAAATTCCAAGGGTTATTTAATCTCAAAGCCATCCTTGTAGAAGAATAGTAGAGATACTATTTTACCCATAGTAGTGGATAAAGGAGTTTATACCTTTCCCAATGATATCAGTCCGAAAGGGACTGTAAGAGGATTTCCCCAAGTTCGTCTACAGCGTCCGCAAAAATACAAGGATCATTAAGTAAAGTTTCCAGACTTTTTTCGTATGGGCACTTTTATTGATAGTACACACATGAAACTCTAGTCCCCTTCGAAGTAATCTCCACCGGCTGCAATGCACTTGTTGTACTGTTCCAACAACTTCTGGCGGGCCCCATGGAAGTCCTCTTGTGTGAGCGTGTCAATGACCTTCGTCACAGCTTCTTTCATCTCCTCAGTTGTCTTATAACGACAGCCTCTGAGCTTAGGGAATAACCAAAAGTCACAGGGAGCAAGATCTGGACTAGAAGGAGGGTGGGGATCTGAGTTGATGCCCATCTTGGTCAAATAGTCTGTGACAAGGATGGAGTTGTGGACTGGTACATTATCCTGGTAGAAATGCTACCGAACCGATTTGAAGAGTGCTGGCCTCTTCCCTAGGAATCTCTTCCTGAACTCCCTTAAAATCTCACCATAGTAACCATAACCCTTTGGCCAATCAACTCTGGTGTATTGACTTCCTTACTCCTCACACACCTCTCATCATCCCTCACAGACTCCCTGTCTTCCTTGAATCTCTTATGCCACTCAAAAACTGATGCTTGATTCATGCAGGATGGTCCAAAAGCAGTCTGAAGCATTCCATACGTTTCTGTGGCATATTTTCCAAGTTTAAAACAGAATTTTGTTGCATATTGTTCTTCTAAACTGTCCTCACGTCCTGATTGCTTTTTTGAAATTCACCAGCTGTGACAATCAGGTACGGTGTATTCCAATTCCTGCTGTAGCTGTTCATTTGAAGCTGAAATCATAAAAATTGGTCAATCATCTCATAAAATTTATAGCAATAACATACTGAATTTTCAAGAGTCTATGACAATTTTAAATGCGTGTACAAAAAAAAAGTCTGGAAACTTATTGAATGCCCCACGTATCTACTTTACTTATAATTAGTCATTTTGAATAAAAAGATCTGCCTGGTTTTGGAAGATTAAAAAAGGCAACATAAATCCTATTCCAAATTTAATTTTCCTATAAGAAGAAACTATTTTCCATTTGTTTTTGCTATTGTCATCACTTTGTTAAATAGATTGTATCATCCGAATGATTGCCCCGAGCAGCTATACGAACTTGAATCCTCAACCTGAGGGTAATATAGACTCTAGCAGAATGATCTCTAGCTTTTGGTATGTAAATAAAAAAGACAGCGATGAGGATATCATTATTATTATTGTTAGGTTTTTTGGTTTAAGGTTGGTTTTTACGTTGGTTATGTTGCTATTACGTTGGTTGTGTTGGTATTACGTTGGTTATGTTGGTATTACGTTGATTGTGTTGGTATTATGTTGGTTGTGTTGGTATTACATTGGTTGTGTTGGTATTACGTTGGTTACGTTGGTATTACGTTGATTGTGTTGGTATTAAGTTGGTTGTGTTGGTATTACATTGGTTGCGTTGGTATTACGTTGGTTGTGTTGGTAGTACGTTGGTTACTTTGGTATTTCGTTGGTTGTGTTGGTATTTCGTTGGTAGCCATGGTATTACATTGGAAGCGTTGGTATTTTGTTGGTCGCGTTGGTATTTTGTTGGTTGTTATCCCCTCGCTAAATGTCGATGGAAAATAAAGTTCGTGGAGAAGAACGAAGACGTCGTTAGGTCTTGTATCAAGGTTTTAATGGCAGCATGAAGTAAGGGGTTTACGCTGGTATGCTGCGAGTCTCGTCGTAAGGAAAGAAGGTAGGAAGTTGTTAGAGTGTATCATCTAATTTTTTTTTAACTAGGATCCCTTGGTCTAGAAGAATAGACCCAAGGGGTCCATAAACTAGTGTATGATGCTGCTACTGCTATTCAGGAGCAGACAATAAGACGTCCGTTCCCATTGAGGATTTCTGAGGGAGAGAGAGTTTCGCGGGCTTTCTTCAATTTTTACGCGCCACACAAAAATACAAGTTTCTTTCTGCTACAGATCCTATTCTAAATTTGATTTTACTATAGGAAAGAATACTTGTGGTTTGGTTTTGTTATCATCATCACTTTATTTACAAGATTATACGGTCCAAATCGTTGCAAACACCAACTCTATGTGTTATATTTTGACCTTCGACCCAACCCAAAAATGCTATTCCAAGGTGATGCACCGGAAGGAAGTGACACATTCCAATGGCCAGTAATCGAAAGAGATCGCGTGGGCGGATTAAGGCTTATAATATGGGACAAGGTAAAGGTCCCACGGTGCCACTACAGTGATGCACCGGAAGAGAGTGACCTATGAACTGCATGACAGTTATTCCCGCTTGATGACGATTAAACATTCGATAGATCCAGTGGGTGATCGTGTGGGCGTTGAATTATTATATAATTGAGTTGAGTTTGGGTGCCAGAGCAGTTGCCAGTAGAATTCCAGACAGCTAGAGACCAGATGTGGTAGGGAAAGCCACACCTGACCGAGGGGGCCCTCGGAAACCCCCGATGGAGTTTGGGGTTCAGAAAAAATGCCGATGAGATGCCATAAAGAAAGTTCTGCAACGCTACCTGCGATTTCATAACCACTGCACCTTTATTTTGAAGGCTTTACAGGAAGTAATCACAAGAGGATAGATTTAGTGAACAAGCTGATCACGTGATGTCACCAAGTAGTCTCACTGTAACAATTTCTTTCATAAATGTCTTATATTATTTAAAATTTATTACTTAAAATATTCGGGCTATTGACTTCATCTTCATTGATTTACTCACAACGTTTCGGCCGATGCGTCCATCGGCCTTCTTCGAGTGTTTCATGTCGAACTCAGGAGCCTACACAGAACTTGCCCAGTCGGCTGGGGCTGTAGAATACACCGACTGCTTCTCTGCAGTGGGGTAAGACCTCCGCAACGAGTGTCCTGTATATGACACTAAACAATCTGATGGTAAGTTTCCAGTAATGCTGGGGCTTTAGGGAATACGAAGCACCTCTTCATTGCCATTGCTCCCAGGTCCACTCTATCCCGGCAAGTTACCACCTGATAGGGCCCAATCTATGGATTAAATAAAACTAACGGCATACTAATGCTAAACTGAATTGTTTGACTGATCTGAATTGCTTGAAATAGAAATGTTTTTGACAATTAAACCGTACTTACATTTAACTGTGTGCTGATGCTAAACTGAATTATTTGAAATGGACCTGTTTTTTGACATTGAAACTCTACTTACACTAAACTGATTTGTTTAATATAGAATGTTTTGACATTTAACTGTGTGTAAACAAAATCTGTACTTATTCTAAACTGAATTAGCTGAATTAGAACTGCTTGACTAAACTGAATAGCTTGAAAAAGAAGTGTTTTTCACAATTAAAATGTACTTACATTTCACCAGCGTGCTTATGCTAAACTGAATTGTTTGAAATTGAACTGTTTTTGATATTGCAGCTGTACTTATACTAAACTAAATTGATATATATAGAATAGTTTAGACATTCTACTGTGTAAACAAAATCTGTTCTTACGCTAAACTGAATTGGTTGAATTAGAACTGTTTGAATAAACTGAATAGGTTGAAATAGAAATGTTTTTGACAATTAAACTGTGTACTCATACTGAATAGTTTGAAATTATTTGAATAAAAATGGATTTGGCGTTAAATAACCTACAATGGTTGTTATGCTATAAAACTCAACCAACCAACCAACCAACCAACCCAGAACCTCTAACTGTACCCTTTATTTAATCCGGTGGGTAGACTGTTCCAACTCTGTTAACCATGACCGGGTACAAGTGTTATTCTATAGTAAGTATTCCTATAGTAAGTTCGATATGAAATACTTGAAGAAGGTCGAAGAACATATCGGCTGAAATGTTGTGAGTATAACAATAAGTAAAAAGAAAAGTTGGCGACCGTAGTCGAAGGCGATCTGAAGGCTTTCTTTTTATTATCTGATACACCGAGGCGTAGGGGAGGGCGCTATTCTTTACCCTGAATTGCTCCACTTTACTCTTGATAACGCTAAGTGTTAAGCAAGGCAGCATGAAGTACCATTTTTGATTCTTTGGTATGACTCGACCTGAAATTGAACCCCGGTCTACTGTGTCATTGGCGAACACTGAGGTCAATAGTCTTGATAATATAAGTTATAAAAATTATCAAACTTCATCTTAGAAATTTAGTCAAATAAATGCACCATCGTTCATCGTTCTGTGCTGCAATTGCACCTAAAATGGTTTGGCTACTACTGCTTATGTTGGTATTACCTCTCGTCACTCATTCCTCCAAGTGTCTGCGCGGTGGCAATTCTAAATCTGAGTGATCATTGTAATGGAGCTTACACGTTGATATTTTAATGTACTTACTTGGTTTTGGTTTCTTTGTTGAATGGCATATTATACTTCATAGGTTATATATATATATATATATATATATATATATATATATGGAGGTGCCCGTGGTGTAATGGTTATCGTCGTAAGAAATGGACACGGCGACACGAGTTTAAATCCTGGATGAGACTGATTGCATTTCACATAGCACTAATATCCTTGGGAAAGGTATGAATCCAATTATTCTCCCTCCAGCTATGGGTAAATAGTAGTACAAACTGGGTTCTTCTGCCTTGGTGAGGCAACTAGTCTAGGAGAAGGAAAACTCTGAATTCAAACCTTTTAAACTCCGCTCAAAAATTGACCTTGTGTCATATTCTGCCGGAGCGTAGGGGTTGGTAAATATGTATATATATATATATATATATATATATACATATATATATGCATGTAAAGAAAAATTAAACACAGGAAATAACGAACCGATTATGATATATATATATATATATATATATATATATATATATATATACCAACCCCTTCGAACGAAAAATGCGAAGAAGCATTTACTTTTAAGCGGAGTTTAGCAGGTTTGAATTCAGAGTTTTCCTTCTCCTACACTGGTTAACACACACCAAGGTCAAACAGCACAGTCCGCCAAGCTGTTTGCCTATAGATAAAGGGAAAATAATTGGACATCTTAAAGATATTAGTACTCCGAGAAATGCGAACAACTGCGTCCAAGATTTAAACTCGGCTCGCCATGTCCATTTCCTACAACAATAAATATCACATCACGAACGCCCTCCAACACACACACACACACACACACACACACATATATATAGCTCATCACTCAATAAGTCCCGGGCCTAACTAATCAAACAACAACTTATAGACAAAATTCAACTTTATTCATCAACATAGTCTCCTAGGGTGATACACTGATTCCATCAATTCGATGCCTTTTTTGTAGAACGATTTATCTTTGGCCTCAAAATACGCCTCAGTTTCCGATATCACTTCTTCAATGAAGCTAAATTTCTTTCCCTAGAGGACTCTTTTGAGGTCTGCAATCAGCCAGTTGACGAGCCAGATCTGGAGAATAGGGTGGGTGCGAAAGCAATTCGAACTGCGATCGACTTGTGACACGATGTATTGTCTTATTGAAAGAATACTTTTTCTTCTTCATTTGCGGTCGTTTTTTGGCGATTTCTTCCTTCAAATGCACCAATAATGCTATATAATATTCACTATTGATGGGTTTTTTCTTTTTCAAAGTAATCGATGAATAAAATACCTCGCGCATCATAAAATACGGAGGCAAAACATTGCCGACTGATGTTTTGGTCGCTTTGGACGGCTTTCACCTGCTGCTGTCCACTCAGCTGACAGCTGATTTGACTCCAGAGTCTAGTGGTAGATTCATGTTTCATCCATTGTCATATATTCACACAAAAACTCCTTTTTATTGCGTTGAAACAGTTGCAAACAACACTCTGAATCGTTGATGCATTGTTGTTTTTGATCAACTGTGAGCAAACGCGGCACTCACTTTGAACACAGCTTTTTCAAAGACAAATTTTCATGAAAGATTTGTGAAAACACTGCCTTCTGATATCTTCATCTCCTCAGCTATCTCACACAACTTCAATTTATGATCGGCAAAAACGAGTTTGTGGAGTTTTTGGTGTTTTCTAAAACAACTG
>CAUZXS010006013.1:80000-124737 GCA_963585895.1 Sepioteuthis lessoniana
AAAATATAAATACTTTGACGGAAAAAGAAAAAAGACTGTCTGTATAAGGGTAAAGCCTGGAAGAAAGAAGGAAATAAAGAAGAGAAGAAAGGAAGGATAGGTAGCTAGATAACGACAGAAAGAAAGAAAGAAAGAAAGAAAGAAAGAAAGAAAGAAAGAAAGAAAAAAAGAAAGAAAGAAAAAAAGAAAGAAAGAAAATATTAGTATAATGATGAAGAAAAAAAAAGACTGCAAGTATGAGACAAAAGATAAAAAACCAAGAAGGATAACGATTGAAGAAGGATATATTGAAGGATATAATGAAGGATATAGAAGCGGAAAAAAGGAGCGAAAAAACGGATGGTAGAAGGAAATCATTCAATAAAGAAAACCAAAGAAAATCATTAAAAAAGCTCTTTGGAAAGAAGAAAAGAATAAAAGAAGAAAGGAAAGAAGGAACGAATAAAAGAAGGAAGGAAAGAAGAATAGAATAAAATAAGGAAGGAAAGAAGAAAAAATAAAAGAAGAAAAGAAGAAAAGAAGAAAGGACAGAAGAAAAGAAGAAAGGAAAGAAGAAGTGAATCAAAAAAGAAAGGAAAGAAGAAAAGGAGGAAGGAAACAAGGAAAAAAGAAAAGAAGAAAAGAAACAAGAAAAGAAGAAAATTGGGGAAGAAAAAGAAAAGAATAAAAGAAAAAAGAAAAAAGAAGAGAAGAAAATAATAAAAGAAGGAAGGAAATAAGAAAAGAATCAAAGAAGAAAGGAAAGAAGTAAAGAAAAGAAGGAAGGAAAGAAAAAACGAATAAAAGAAACAAGAAAAGAATAAAACTAGGAATGAAAAAGAAAAGGATAAAAGAAAAAGGGAAAAAAGAAGAAAAGAAAAGAATTAAGGAAGGAAGGAAAAAAGAGAAAAACAAAAGAAGGAAGAAAAGAAGAAAAGAAGAAAATTGTGAAGGAAAAAGAAAAGAAGAAAAGAATGAAAAAAGTAGAAAGATAGAAAGAAAAAGAAAATGATAAAAGAAGGAAGGAAGGAAGGAAGAAATGAAGGAAGGAAAAGAGAATTTAAAAAAGGAAAGAAAGGAGAGAAGAATAAAAGAAAGAAGGAAAGGAGATAAAAATAAAAGAGGAAGGAAATAAGAAGAGAAGAAAATTAGGAAGGAAAATGAAAAGAAGAAAAGAAGAAAGGAAAGAAGAAAAGAAAAAAGGAAAAAGGAAAAATAAAATAATAAAAGAAGGAAGGAAAGAAGAAAATAAGGAAGGAAAAAGAAAAGAAAAAAGAAGAAAGGAGATAAGAAAAGAAGAAAAGAAGGGAGGAAAAAAGAAAAAAAGAAAATAAGGAAGGAAAGAAGAAAATGATAAAAGAAAGAAGGAAACAAGGAAAGAATAAAGGAAGAAAGTAAAGAAGAAAAGTAGAAAAGAAGGAAGGAAATAAGAAAAGAAGAAAATAAGGAAGGAAAGAAAAAAGTAGGAAAGAAGGAAAGTAATAAGAAAAGAAGAAAATAAGGAAAGAAAGAAGAAAAGAAGAAAAAAGAAAGGAAAGAAGAAAAAAGAAAAGAAGGAAGGAAAGAAGAAAAAGAAAAGAAGGAAGAGAAGAAGGAAGAATAAAAGAAGGAAGAAAAGAAGAAAAAAGAAAATAAGGAAGGAAAGAAGGAAGAATAAATGAAGGAAGGAGAAAAGAAAAGAAGAAAATAAGGAAGGCGACAAGGAAGGAAATAAGGTCGTAAAGATAAACAAAAAATTGCATTCAAAAAGAAAAAAACACCTAAGAGGGGAAAGAAAGAAAGAAAGAAAGAAAGAAAGAAGATTCAATTACTATTGTAAAGAAAGAAAAAAGTATGTAAGTTGTACGAAGGAAAGAAATCTGATAAAAAAAAAGAAAAAAATGAAGATTTAGGGGATGTGGAGGATTTTTAAAAAGTTGGAAAAAAGTAAACAAAAAGTAATAAAAAATTCATTTAAAGAAACAGACTTGTTTGAAAGAAAGGGAAGAAAAAAGGTTTGGTTTGGTTGGATTTTATGGCATATCAACCATTGTAGGTTATTTAATGCCAAATCCTCTTTATACATATGTATCAAATATATAGGATTTGGTTTGGTTGGATTTTATGGCATATTAAACATTGCTGGTTGATTTAAGCCAAATCCTCTTTATACATATGTATTAAATAGACATGATTTATTTTGGTTGGCTTTTATGGCATATCAACCCATGTAGGTTATTTAATGCCAAATCCTCTTTATACATATATATTAAATATATATGATTTGGTTTGGTTGGGTATATTATTTTTATGACAAAATCTTCTTTATGTATATATGTTACATATGATTTGGTTGGGTTGGGTTTTATGGCATATCAACCATTGTAGGTTATTTAATGCCAAATCCTCTTTATACATGTGTATTAAACATGATTCGTAAGTATTTTGTTGATAACATTTTTAAACGAGATTGGAGCTTCAGTGGGTAGAGTGTCGCCAATGGTCTGTGAGACCTGGGTTCAATCCCAGGTTGCGTCATACCAAAGACTTTAAAAATGATACTTAATACCTCCTTGCTTAACACTCAGCAATATAACGTACGTATCAAGGGTAAAGTGGAGGAATCCAGGGAAAGGAGTAGCGCCCTCCGATACACCTCGGTGTAGTAGCTATCGAAAAGGAAGCCTTCTAGTCACCTTCGACTAAGGTCGCCAACTTTACTTACTTAAATGCGTTCAAGTATTGCTATGTAATTGTAGCAGTTGAATATCAGTCATTTGTTTGCGCACATTTAAATAGATATACATATATAAGAGATTAGTTTGTTAGTAATTTTATTTTTAAATGACTTAAAACTAATTTGTTTTCGCACTAGTAATGCATTTCTACACAGCTAAATGATTTCAATAATCGCTATCTAACACTAATAATTCTATTCAATATTAATCATCTGTTTAGACAGAGTAAAATGCTTGCAAGTATTGCTATTTAGCACTAATAATTTTCTTCGACATGACTCGTTCATTTGCCAAAAGTTAAATGATTCCAATTATTGTTATATATCACTAACAATTCAATTCAACATAAGTCATTTGATTGCACTCCCGAGTTATAGCTTCCCCATGAAATGGGTGAGTGTCAGAAACCGGACACTCATTGGGGGAGGGTTTCCTCCTGTTCAGAGATGCAGTCAACGTAATCTAAAGTTCCAGATAACTAAGCTTAAGAAAAGAAGGATGGTAAGTACAGGTACGATGGCGAAGAAAAGAACAAAAAGAGAAGTATGAGATTGGTGGGGGTATATTAAACATTGTTCGTTATTTAATGCCAATTCCTGTTTATATATATATATATATATATATATATATATATATATATATATATATATATATATATTAAATACATGATTTGTAAACGTATTTTGTAAATACTCGTTGTTAAATGATCAAACAGTTCTATTTCTGATAATCCAATTTAGCATAAGTCAACAATGTTAAATGGTTCCAAGTATTGATATGCATCACAAACAATTCAATTCAACATCAGTCATTTGTTTACACACAGTTGAATCATCAAACAGTTCTTTTTCTAACAATTTAATTTGACATAAGTCATTTGTTTGCACTCAGTTTAAATGTCAAACAGTTCTATTTGACCCACTGCTGGAACCTCACCATCAGATTGTTTAGTGTCATATCAGGACACTCGTTGGGGAGGGCTTTACCCCTCTGCAGAGGTGCAGTCAGTGTATTCTACAGCCACAGCTGACTGGGCAATACACAGAGTTAAATGTCAAACAGTTTTATTTCAGATAATTCAGTTCAGCATAAGTATACAGTTTAGACGTCAAAACACTTCTATTTCGAGTAATTCAGTTCAGCACTAGTACGCAGTTCCAATGTCAAAACAGTTCTATTTTAAACAATTCAGTTTAGCATAAATACGCAGTTTAAATGCAAAAATCAGTATAATGAAAGAAGCACGTTTTAGTTCTATTTAACCCATAGATAGGATCCTTATTAGGTGCTACCACTCCAGGCCAGAGTGGGTGGGTCTTACCCCTCTGCAGAGAAGCAGTCGGTATATTCTAGAGCCCCAGCCGACTGGACAATGCGTTACTGGAGCCTCACCATCAGACTGTTGAATGTCATATGTAGGACCCTCGTTCGGTGTATTCTACAGCCACAAACGACTGGGCAATGCATTACTGGAGCCTCGCCATCAGATTGTAGAATGTCATACGTAGGACCCTCGTTCGGCGTATTCTAGAGCCCCAGCTGAGTAAGCTATGAAGTAAAAGAAAAAAGTAAGGAAGTTTGAAAGAATAGTAAAAATGTTAAAGTAGAAATACTCTCCAGAAGGGAGTAAAGAAGAAATCCTATAAGAGAGGTAAAGAAAGAAATGAAGAAATAGATAAGGAGAGAAAAAAAGAGAGAGTAAGAGGAATTGATAGACGGTGCAATCGTGAGGGCCAAGAAATGAAGCCAGGATGAAAAGAAAAAATGAAGAAGAAAAGAAGAAATTTTTAAAAAGAAACAAGGTTTGGTTTCTTTGTTTAACGGCATATCAACCTCTGTAGGTTATTTAATGTCAAAGCCATTCTCCCAGAAGAACAGTAGTGGTACCATTTAACCCATAGCTGGGAGTATAAGGGGGTTTATAACTTTCCCAAGGGTATTTGTCCGAAAATGAACGTAATAGCGCGATTGGAATACGAACTCGCGTCCTACGATTCCGCAGTCCATCGCTTTAATCATTACAATACGCGGACACCCAAAAACAAAAAGAACCAAAGGAAGTAATTAAAAAAGAAAGAAAATCTTTCTTTTTTTGTTTCTGTGTTTAATGGCATGTCAACCTTTGTAGGTTATTTAATGCCAAAGCTATTCTCCTAAAATATCAGTAATGCTACTATTTAACCCATAGCTGGGAGGATAAGGGGGTTCATACCTTTCTCAAGAGTGAACGTAATAGTGCGACTGGAATACGGACTCGCTTACTACGATTCTGCAGTTCATCGCTTTAACCATTACACCAAGAAGACCCCCCACCCAAGAAGAAGAAGAAGGAGAAGAAGGAAGAAGAAGAAAAGAAAAAGAAAAAGGAAAGAAAAGAATAAAGAAGGAGGAAAAGGAGAACCGAAGGAAGGAATGAAGGAAGGCAGGCAGGGTAGTTAGAGTACTACTGTAAAGAAAGAAAAACAGGCGGGAAAAAAAGAATTGAATAAAGAAGGAGAAAATAGAGAGGTTGTTCTGAACAACAAAGAATTGCATTGAAAAAAAGAAGAAGGAATCAATGCATGAAATAGAGAAGGAAATATATGAAATACCAGTACGATGATGACGAAAATAAAAACGTAACAAGGGTGATTGGGATAAGGAAAATCAGGAGGATATAAACAAAAAGGTGAAAGAATGTCGGAGATCAAAATGAAGAAAAACAGGAGAAGGAAAGAAAAAGGAGATAGAAAGACAAAAGAAAGCAATAAAAATATGAAAGAGAAGATAAAGAAGAGAAAAAAAGATGGGAGATAATGAGTATGAAAATAAATGGGAAAAAGAAAAAGCAGAAAATGGCGGAGACGTTGATAAGGGAAAGAAAGAGAAGGAAACAAAGAAGGTGAAAGAATCCCGCAGATAGCAATGAAGAAAAACAAGGGAAGGAAAGAAAAAGGAAACAGAAGCCAGAAGTGAACAATAAATATACGAAAAAGATAAAAAAGAGAAAAAAGAGGGAGATAAGGAGGATGAAGAGAAAAAAAGGGAGATAATGAGGATGAAGAGAAAAAAAGAGGGAGATAATGACGATGAAGATAAAAAGGGAGAAAGGAAATGCAGAAAAAGGCGGGGATGTTGATGAAGGAAAGAAAGTGATGGAAATAAAAAAGGAAAGAATAAAATTGCAATGAAGAAGAAAGAGAAGGAAAAAAAAGACCACAAAGACACTGACTTGAAAAAAGACATATGGATCGGAAATATGAGGAAAAAACAAAAAAAAAGACTAAGCGTTAGGTTTTCTTCCTTTTTAGTCAAACACTGGGGGAAAACTGAAAGCATTTATTGCAGTTTTAAAGACGTCATTATCTCATTTGCAAGATTTTCTTGGGATTTTTTTCCTTCGATTTACCGACCCACTAATTTCTTTTCATGAAACACGTTTTTTCTTTGCCTTTTCTACAAATTTCTGTCATTTTTCTTATTCTGTGTCCAATATATATTGATAAGTATCTCGTTACATATTTCATATACACCATACAGAGTGTGAAATAGAGATATATCTCCCACTCGCCCCAGAGGTTGAAGCATAAGTAGGAATAAAGTCAAGAAAGCTGAATCATGATTTTCAAGGAAAATCCTTCTTATCTAGTGCGTTGTTAAAAACTTCCACAACCAACATTTTTCGCGGTTCAGTGTTTATCCTGCTTGGTTTGCAGACTGTTGATAGTGAGTTCAATTCTTACTGTGACACTTTTGATAACTTTTGCGTGTTTAAAATAACTAATTTATTAAGAGAAAGAATTAGGACGTAGTGGCTGACGTGCTAGACCGCGATATCGTAGTAAGCGAGTTCGAACTCCAGTTCACTTTTAGGATAATATCCTTTGAAAAAATATGAAACCCCTTATCAACTCCGGCTATGGCCAAAGAGTACCAATACAGACCTTCTTCAAGAATGACTTTGGTATTAAATAACCCACGAAGGCTGATATGCCATTAAATAAAGAAACCAACCTTTCCTATTCTATTTGATATTATTTGTTTTCACACCGTTATTTAATTTCAAGTATTCCAGTCTTTAACAAATAATTTCTGAAGAGGACTATTTGACCCATAGATGGGACCGTAATACTCCCAATTAGAGTGTACCTGGGATTAATGGTAATAAAAGGGTTACTCTATACAACCTAAATCTCAAAAACTGGAACCTCTCTATCAGATGCTGTTTAGTGCGAAACATCCCTTTTTTATGGGGATCTAACTCCCCGCCACAGCAGGAGACGCAGTAAGCGTATTTTAAGTCCCATTGACAAGGTTGGAACCCTGAGGAGTTTGTTGTCCTTGTCATAAAAATATCATTTCAAGAATTTAGAATACATTTAAATATTCTTCAGTGCGCTTTGAAAAGTCAGCGCACAACTTTGGTATTAATATTGAACCTTCAATCATAGGTACTTTCTTCTGACACTTTGTTGATACACGCAAATGTGGAATATTTTTTGGGTCAGAAGTTATTTTTTATATCGTAATCAAATAAGTTTATAAAAAATTGATGTCAAACTACGGATGACAAACTGAATGTTTTTTTTTTTTTTGGGGGGGGGGGTGAAATTGTTTGAATTTTTCCAGGTGATGAAAATCTCTTCGGAAACTGCAATTTTGTTGCTGTTCAAGTGCAAATTGAAATTTTATATCGAAAATTTCTTGAAATATTTCAATATTAAGGAGGAAGAATCTATTCATTTTTTTATTGTTCTTGGGTGGGGGGGGTCAAATTCTCTGGCACAAAATAAGAAAACATCTTGAAAAGAAAAACAGAATTCCACTCTAGACAGAACTTTTTCTCGTAGCTTAGTAAAAGTTATCTTTTTTTTTTTTTTTATTAGAGGGAAAACTTTTGCGTTCCAAGAGACTTTAATGAATTCGTAAAAAAAAAGTGAATTCTATTTTCCTTATTCAAACATCAAAAAAAAAAAAATTAATGTATTTTATACATTGTTGGTTCATCATTTAAAAAGTAACATCTTAATATTTTTAAGAAATCTGAGATATTCAAAATTAATATAGATATGATCAGCTTTTTTTATAGGAATCAAATATTTTAGGATATTAGAATATTTAAATATTTTCATCTTGCACCATTAAATTACTCTCAAAGGAAAAAATATTTTTCAACATCTTTTGATCGAAAATATCAATTTACGCGTAATTTTTTTATAACCATAAAATAAAGGTCAGTCACATTAGTCCGTGTAAATTCCTGGAATTGGAGAGCGGATTTTCAAGTCAGATGCTATCCATTTTGGTTGGTTGGTTGGTTGGTTGGTTGGTTGGTTTTTGTAGTACATCAATCCTTGTAGGTTATTTAATACTTAATCATATTGATACATATCAAACGTATATAATTTGTAAACGAATAATTTGCAGATAACGTTTTAAACAAGACAGAGTTCATTTGTTTGCACACAGTTAAAAGGTTTCAAGAATTGCGATTTAACACGAATAGTTTTATTTTTCACACAGTCAAATGGTTTTGAGTATTATTACATAACACTAACAATTCAGTTTAAGATCAGTCACTTGTTTGCACACAGTTAAATTGTTAAACAGTTCTAAATGAATCGTAGATAGGACCCTAACAGGTGTGGCACAGTTACTGTGATGGTTAATTATTTTAATACCTGGTTTGGTTAGGCCTCGAACTTTTCAGTTAGCTGTTAAGTTAGCTAAAATCTTTGAGCGGCAATAATGTAAACAAAATGGATTTTATTGGAGAACTAAAGACAGTGAATTTTGGATGACGAAATAATTTAGCAAAATGATATCACACCCACCGATATCCTGAATTTGAATACATAAAAATTAGCAAATTTTGAAAAACCAGTGAGTTAGCCAGTCGGTCATTTGTCAGAAGTTTGCATTCTGAGAGTTCTGACGCGCTGAGGGGACGTATCTCTTTGTGTCTGTTTGTAGATCCTTACAGACTCTCTCTCTCTCTCTCTCTCTCTCTCTCTCTCTCTCTCTCTCTCTCTCTTGCTACTGTATGCAGTCTAAACATAGAACAATAAATGATTCCTAATTGTTGATGGTGAATTCTTCTTGTTTATGGGTTGCCAACACCCAGGCAACTTTGTTGCAACGGATCTCCCCGACCGTCAGACGAGGTTTCGGATGGATTGTATCATTCCTTGTCAGTGGTTCTTTAAAAACACAGCGTGGGCACAGACAGAATTGATAAACAAACTATCCGAAAATGTGATACTATAGTATCACATATAATACAGTGCTACCATACTGGGCCAGAGTGGATCTGGAAGTAATGACAATGAACGGGTTAATCCATATTTCCCAAAGCTCTAAGTGTTATCTGGATCTTGACAAACAGCGAGGAACACGTGTATATAAAAATATAATCTTATATTTTTATTCTTCGATGTTGACGCTTGTGTGGAGCAGAACAGTCGGAGAAGGTTCGCACGCGCAAAGTAGGTATCAGGAATCGGAACTGCCAGCGGAAGCTGAACTTCAGCCAAAATTCTAGAAATTATATAGTCTTCAAAATCCCACGTGACCCACATGGCCACGCCTCTTCACCAAGGGAATGGTTGTTTTTCATTGGTCATGGTTTACACCCACGCAATACATATTCACCATTGCTTACACCCACGCATTTTTTATGCCTCCTATATCACTCCTACGAATTTCTGCTTTTCTAGTAGTCATTTCTTGATTTTATCAATAACTGAATGTATCTGTCAAATTAAACCGTTGGGTTCAACGCCGGTCAAGACTGAGTCCTTACCATGTGATATTTTACCGTCATACCTATGACAATCGTTGGGTGTGAGGGCTTACCCTTCAGCAGAGATGCAATCAGTGTATTCTACAGCCCCAGCCGACAGGGTTGTATTCATTGGAAAAGATTAGCGTAAAACGAGCTGCAACCTTGAAAGTTGTCGCTTGATACCAGACGACGAAAGCAATGGACACACACGTACTTACAGTTCCGTTCCAATGTCTCTCTATCTCAGCCGGTTGACTCTACGGCCTTTATCGAATTATGAGCTTGTTTAGCTGATAGTTTGATTGTGTAACATCCTTTTATTGGCGAAGGGGTTGGGTAAATTCGAAGTTCATTCGATAAATAAGATGAATTTTATCTAAAAAGTTGGCAGTAAAAAGCACCGTTTACACTTGCATTTTTTTTCAAGGAAATCAATAGTGATAAGTCCTTTCATGTCCTAGAACACTATCAGCATAGCTTTTTTAATGAACCCTGCGTCCAGATTATTTCTTTTGTCGGAGAGTCAATGTGTTTCCGCTCAATGAACTGTCTTTTGACTCAGACTCGTTCGGACAAAGCCATTTTTACCCCATTGGTAAAGTTTTGTTGTTTTTTGTTTTTTGTTTTTGCTTCTCCATAAACATCACATATTTTCCTGTAAATTCACATGTTTTGCACTTCTCATCCACCAAAAATATGATGATAGACCTCTGTTCTAGTCTGGAGCTCTTTGACTTTTTACTAGTTTGAAGAGCCCAAAAACAAATATTTTTGCAAGATTAAGATATCAATTACAAACAATGAAGAGTTTTCTGTTCATTTTTTTTAGTTCAAAAAAAAATTTTTTTTACAAATGCCACTGGCCATTATTAAAGTGTGCCAACAGTAAGAATTTCTTTGACTCTCACTACTCTCCGGATCAGTCATCTCACTGACAGGTCCCCTAGAAAGCACAAAGTGTCCGCACAGAACTCAAGTTTTTGCTGGTCGGCTAACACCGGTGATGGTTGGTTTGGTTTCTTTTGTTTCATGGCATATAAACACTTTTTATGTTATTTAATGCCAAAGCCATTCTCCTAGAAGAACAGTAGTGGTACTATTTAACCCATAGCTGGGAGGATAAGGGGGTTCATACCTTTCCCTAGGGTATTTGCCCGAAGTGAACGTAATAGCACGACTGGAGTACGAACTCGCGTACTACGATTTCGCAGTCAGTCGCTTTAACCATTACACCACGAGGACACCCCCAGTAACACCGGTGAGTCCATAAGAGAATGTCGTTTATGAGTTCGTCAGTAATTTGACAGCAGTACCAAGCACATCTTGCTCGATTGGGCTTGGTTCCGTTGTTTAATGGCATATCAACCTTCGTGGGTTATTTAATGTCAAAGCCATCATTGAAGAAGAAGATTAGTGATAATATTTAACCTAGTGTAGGAATGGGGAATAAGAGGGTTCATGCCTTTCCCAAGGTTATTAATGCGAAAGTGAACGTAATACCGCGACTAGAGTTCGAACTCGCTTACTTCGAGTCTGCAATTCAGTATATTAGCTATCACGCTGCGGGCACTCTTTCTTGGTAGTCTATGACGTCTGGATGAATATTTACGAGGATCATTAAATAAGTTTCCAGACTTTTTTCGTATGGGCACTTTTATTGATAGTACACACATGAAACTCTAGTCCCCTTCAAAGTAATCTCCTCCAGCTGCAATCCACTTGTTGTACCGTTCCAACAACTTCTCGAAGGCCCCATGGAAGTTCTCTTGTGTGAGCGTGTCAATGACCTTCGTCACAGCCTCTTTCACCTCCTCAATTGTCTCATAACGACAGCCTCTAAGCTTAGGGAATAACCAAAAGTCACAGGGAGCAATGCCTGGACTATAGGAAGGGTGAGGAACTGTCTTGATGCCCATCTTTGTCAAATAGTCTGTGACAAGGATGGAGTTGTGGACTGGTGTATTGTCCTCGTGTAAATGCCACTGACCCGATTTGAAGAGTGTTGGCCTCTTCCGAGGGAATCTCTTCCTGAACTCCCTTAAAACTCCAACATAGTAACCCTAACCCTAACACTTTGGCCAATCAACTCTGGTGTATTGACTTCCTTACTCCTCCCACAGCTCTCATCATCCCTCAAAGCCTCCTTGCCTTCCTTGAATCTCTTATGTCAATCAAAAACTGATGCTCGATTCATGCAAGATGCTCCAAAAGCAGTCTGAAGCATTCCATACGTTTCTGTGGCATATTTTCCAAGTTTAAAACAGAATTTTTTTGCCTATCGTTCTTTTAAAGTGTCAGATTGCATTTTTGAAATTCACCAGCTGTGACAATCAGGCTTTAGTAGGGTGTATTCCAATTGCTGCTGTAGCTGTTCATTTGAACCTGAAATCATAAAAAGTGGTCAGTTATCTCATAAGATGTATAGGAATAACATACCGAATTTTCAAGAGTCTACGACAATTCTAAATGCGTGTACAAAAAACAGTCTGGAAACATATTGAAAGCACCACGTATATAATATATAATATATATAATATAAAATAAAGTAATATAGTTTATGATACCTATCAATTTCCATAAATTGTTTTTAGTAAACTCCTCCATCACAGGCAATATGTAGCAATGACATACTGAATTTTTCAAGAGTGTATGACAATTTTAAATGTCTATACCAAAAAAACGTCTGGAAACTTATTGAATACACCACGTACTTCGATCTTGTATAGAATTCTTTTAGTCATTCTGACTAATCCGAAAGTGAACATAATAGCGCGACTGGAGTTCGAAATCGCTTACTAAGATGTCGCCTCACAGCATGTTAGCCGCTACTCCAAGTGGTATAGCTCCTCATTTTGTTCGTCTTACTCAGATGGCTTGTGAGATGGGAAGCAAGTGACTGTACAGCTGCTGATTTGTAGAGTGATACTTCGATGATTTCTTCAAAACATTACATATTATCCTTTTGAAGTTCCAATCAAACTTCTTTCCAGCATTTGGTTAAAGTCTAAGTGGTGCAACCATGCAGTAGTACTAACACGGCTAAAGCTTGGAAGAATTATCGTTTTATTTTATCACAGAAATTAGATTTCCTTACGGTCGTTAACCTGTCAATAATAGTCCATGCTTTACCTAAGCATGTTGAAATCGCTTTCCGCAGATGAGATATTGCTAACAAGGTATATAATATGGTCTAGTAATTTCAGAGACTTGCTGTTTTATGAGATACTGCCATCTTGATTATGTCACATTAATTCTGTTTTAATCAGTTACATTGTTGGATGGTTGGGCGGTTGGTTGGTTGGTTGGTTATATGTGATATCAACCCGTTGTAGGTTATTTAATGCTAAAATCATGTTTATACATGTAGATATATATATTAAATATGTATGATTTGTAAATGCATGTTTTGTAAATAACATTTTTAAATAAATCAGAATTTATTGTTTTCCCAGAGTTACATGATTTCAGGTATTTCTAACAAATATAACTAATTCTATTAAACATTTTTTTACACACCATTAAATGGTTTCAAGTATTTCAATGTAACACCAACAATTCTATTTAATATTAGTTGTTATTTTATTTATTTTTTTTTTTTTGCACAAAGTTGAATAGTTTAACAGTTCTATTTGATCAATGGAAAGAGCCTTAACAGGTACTACCAATTCTAGTCAGAGTAGACCAGAGAGTAATGGCAATGAAGGGGTACGTCACATTACCCAGAGCTTGAAAGCTGGAGCCTCACACTCAGATAATTTGGTGTCAAAATTAGGACATTCGTTAAAAAGCGGGGTCTTACCCCTCTGCAAAGATGCAGTCGGTGTATTCTATAGCACCTGCCGACTGGGCTATTGTACGTTTTAGAGTCATATCCAAGACACTCGAAGTGGATGGGGTCTTACCCCTCTGCAGGGATGCAATCAGTGTATTCTAAACCTACCCCACAACTGACTGGGCTATCGTATGCTTTAGTGTCATATCCAAGACACTCGAAGTGGATGGGATCTTACACAGAGATGCAGTCGGTGTCTTCTACCGCTGGGCAAGAGCTTGATGAAAAACTTCGTAAAAGTAATGGCACCCCAGAGTTGTGGATTCGGATACCAACTTTTTTTTTTTAATTGCGCAGGAAAAATGACGCAAAACAGTAAACCGACATTTTCATTTGATTCCAGATCAAATTTTGCTGCCTGCTGGCAAGCTCAAAAATAAATTGAATCCACTTAAGCTAACGACATGGGATTCATTCATGTTGCTTCTACAGAATTTATTTTTTATTTCAGAGATAAAAATTATGTTGAGTTGGAAATCATTCTAACAGATCCCAACCAAAATGAGATTTCCTGATATGACACTAAATTGCATGTGAGTCGGAAGTACCTCGTCATTGCAATTACTCTCAGTTTCACTCAAATACGAAGTGATAGTACCTTTTAGGGTATAATTTTGGGGTTAAATAGATATGTCTAAAAATCATTTGTATTAGATACAAATACTTCATACTTTATGGCCATGTGTAAATTATAATACAAATTTTATGTTGGTTGGTTGGTTTTTGGGTTTATGGCATATCAACCTTTGGAGGTTATTTAACGCCAAATCCATTTTTATGAAAGTAATATGTTCTTTTTAAAACAATTCAGTTTAGCATAAGTACACAGTTTAATGGTCAAAAACATTTCTATTTCAAACTATTCAAGCAGTTATATGTATTAATTCAGTTAAGTGTAAATACGGTTTTAATGTCAAAAAACAGTTCTATTTGAAATAATTCAGTTAAGCATAAGCACGCAGTTTAAATGTGAGTACGGTTTAATTGTCAAAAACATTTCTATTTCAAGCTATTCAGTTTACTCAAACAATTCATTTTAGCATAAGTATGCTGTTAGTTCTATTTAACCCATAGATAGGGCCCTATCAGGTGCTACCACTCCAGGCCAGAGTGGACCCGGGAGCGATGGTAATGAAGGGCTATTCTACATTCCCCAAAGCTCCAGCATAGCAATACACAGAGTTAAATGTCAAAAAGTTTCATTTCAGTTCAGCATAAGTACACAGTTTAGACGTCAAAAACAGTTCTATTTCGAGCAATTCAGTTCAGCAGTAGTACGCAGTTCCAATGTAAAAACAGTTCTATTCTAAACAATGCAGTTTAGCATTAATACGCAGTTTAAATGCAAAAACCAATATAGTGAAAGAAGCACGGTTTAGTTCTATTTAACCCATGGATAAGACCCTTATCAGGTGCTACCACTCCAGGCCAGAGTGGACCTGGGAGCGATGGCAATGAAGGGGTACTCCGTATTCCCCAAAGCTCCTGCATAGCTGGAACCTCACCATCAGATTGTTTAGTGTCATATCCAGGACACTCGTTGGGTGGGGGTCTTACCCCTCTGCAGGGAAGCAGTCGGTGTATTCTACAGCCCCAGCCGACTGGGCAATCGATCTGATTGGTTATTGTCTTTTCAAGCTTTAACTCTTCATGAAATGGGTGATCATTCTATGCTGAAATAAATTAGGAAAGGCATCCTCACTTTTAAATGATGAATAATTATTAATTTACTGGTTCATTTACTTTTATTCAGTTTCTTTTTAGTTTTTTGAAAAGTAAAAAAAAAAATCGTGTTGTATTTGAGGGTCTAATTAGTTGAAATCTCGAAAAAAAAAAAATTTTGAATTGAACTCGAAAAAGTAGAATTTATCCACGAATAGTTTCTTTTAGAAATAATTAATTATTAGAGTGTTCGCCAATGGTCCAGGAGACTTAGGTTCAATCCCAGGTCGAGTCATACCAAAGATTTTAAAAACGATACTTGATGCCTCCTTGCTCAACACTCAGCAATATAAGATACGTATCAAGGGTAAAGTAGAGTAATCCAAGGAAAAGAGTTACGCCCTCCCGTACACCTTGGTGTTGTAGCTATTGAAAAGGGAGCCTTCTGGTCACCCTCGACTTCGGTCGCCCCCTTTACAAGGTTTATTATAAGTTACTTGAAACCATATAACCCTCTACGAACAAACGACTCATATTAAATAAAAAAATAATTACTTAAAATCATATTATTATTTGTATTAGATATGAATACTTCGAACCATACAACTATATGCAAATTATTTGTATAAGATAGAAATACTTGAAATCATATAGCTAAATTATTTGTATTAAGAATAGTTACTTGAAGTAATAAAAGACTTTCATATGCTATCGATATGTTATCGATCACATGGAAGTTTGATCTATTTGATAAAATAAAAACGGGATTTTTCCAAGCCGTGAATGTATCATTACTAATGCATGAATGCACCACATGGATGCTAACAAAACACATGGTCTAGACAGTTACTACGCAAGAATGCTACCAGCTATTTTGAACCAATCCTGGAAGCAAAACGAACAACAAAACAACACCTGTACAGCCCCTTACCTCCCATCTCACAAACCATCCAAGTAAGACGAACAAGACATTCAGGACACTGCTGGAGAAATAAGGACGAACTCATAAGTGATGTTCTTCCATTGAGCTCTGCACTTAGACGCGCCAGTGTTGTCCGACCAGCAAGAATCTATTTATATTTGTTCTGTGCGGACACTGGATATAGTCTGGAGGACCTACCGAGAATAATGGATTTTAGGGACTGATATGAAGAGAAAAAGCCATCTCTGCTGGAGATGTAGGGACGAACTCATAAGCGACATACCCCTGTGGACCCCTTCACATGGACGAGCAAAGACAGGATGACCAGCTAGAACCTATATACAACAGCTCTGTGCCGATGCAGGATGTGACCTTGACCAGCCAGAAGCGAGAGAGAAGAGTGGCGAGAGAGGATCAGGGAGATCCGTGCTGATAGCGAGACATTATGATGAGGGGGGGAGGATAAATTTATCATTTCTAATAATACGAGGGTGAGTCATAAGATTTGTAATATTTTGGTAATACATGTTTCTTGATAGTGCGTGTATCACATGACCGAAGCAGATCAAGTTATCTTGCCCAGTCGGCTGGGGGTGGAAAATACACCAACTGCCCCTCAGCAGAGAGGTAAGACTTCCCACCCAATGTGTATCCTGAATATGACACTAAGCAATCATATGGTGAAGTTCCAGGGATGCTGGAGCTTTGGGGAATGCTGAGTACCTCTTCATTGCCATTACTCCCAGGTCCATTCTGGCCCGGAATGTTAGCACCTGATAGGGCCCTATCTACGGGCTAAATAGAACTAATTGCATACATATGCTAAACTAAATTCTTTGAATTAAAACTGTTTGACTAAATTGAATAGCTTGAAATAGAGATGTTTTTGACAATTAAACTGTGTACTTACATTTAAGCTGCATGCATATGCAAAACTGTTTATTTGAAATGGAACTGTTTTTTTTTACACTGAAACTGTACTCACACTAAACTGAATTGCTTAATATAGAACCGTTTTGACATTTAACTATGTGTAAACAAAATCTGTACTTATACTAAACTGAATTAGCTGAAATAGACCTGTTTTAATTAACTGAATGGCTTGAAAAAGAAATGTTTTTCACATCAGACTGTGTACTCATTGAAATAGAACTGATTATTTGTATAAAAATGGATTTGGCGTTAAATAACCTACAAAGGTTGATATGCCATAAAACCCAAAAACCAACCAACCAACCAAAAGTTCAAGCTATCGTAGGTACCAACTGTGCTGCGTAGTAACGTAGTAGTTGGTGCGTTGACACGTTGTGCATTGCTTCACTCCGTTTTGGTTTTATGGTATATCAACGATTGTAGGTTATTTAATACCAAATCTGCTTTGTTCATACATATTAGATATATATGATTTCTAAAAATAAGCCAACAAAGCTAAATAGTTCCAAGTTCACTAACAATTCAATTAAACATAAAACATTTGTTTGCACATAGTTCAATGATCAAACAGTTCAATTTCAAAAATACAATTTAGCATAGGTCAAAGTTAAATGGTTCCAAGTATTGCTATGTATTACTAATTATTCAATAACCACCAGTCATTTATTTGCAGACAGTTAAATGGTCAAACAGTCCTATTTCTAATAATTCAATTTAACATAAGTCATTTGTTTGCGCACAGTCTAAATGTCAAAATGTTCTATTAGAACCATAGATAGGACTACGACTCCAGGCCACAGTGGACCTGGGAGCGATGGCAATGAAGGGGTACTCCGCATTGCCCTAAGGTCCAGCATTACTGGAACCTCACAATCAGATGGTTTAGTGTCATCTAAGACAATTATTGATTGTGGGGTCTAGCCCTTTTGCAGAGATGTAGTCGGTGTATTCTACAGCCCCAGCCAACTGGGTTATATATACATGATTTGGGAATACATTTAGTCGATAACATTCTGGACTCTTTTTGGCACACAGTTACATTGTTTCACGTATTGATTCATAACAGTCACAATTTAACATCAATCATTTGGTTGCACACAGTTTGTTCTATTTGACCCATTGAAAGGACCCTTTCAGGTGCTACCACTCCGGGTCGGTGTGGACCTGGGAGAATGGGCATTGAAGGAGTATTCTGCATTTCCCAAATCTCCGAGACTTGAGCCACACCATCTGATGGTTTAATGTCATATCCAGAACACTCGTCGAAGTGGGGCTTTTACCCCCCCCCTCACTACAGAGATGGAATCGGTGTAATCTACAGCCCTAAGCGACAAGGCCTACTTTACTCCGAGTGTGATTTGAAAGCTGAACAGTTAAAGGTGCAATGGAGTTTAATTCGGGAATTTATGCTTTACGAGTTCGAATTTGACCATAAACAATTGCTGTCAGAAGTAATGGGTGGCAGCGCACCAACTACCACTATACTACCCAACATTTGTTGGGCGAAAGGTGAAATTCATTACAGTGTAGAGTAACCAGATGGTTGAAGAAAATTATTTTGAGTTGCAAGAATCTCGACTATCGATCTAAAAGCGTGGATTACGAGACCGTGCATGAAGTCACAAAGACAAATCAGGTGAGTAGCATTCAGAGAGTATCAGGCGAGCTCAGCATCTGACAATTCAGTGTGGCTCGTCATGTTCATGTGCTCATCAAAAGCATCCTGACTTTACGTTATCAAAATTTTGTAAAACATTTGACTCACCCTAATAACTGAATTTAGCTATGAAGAAATTTTGGTTTCTTTTCGCTCAATGGAGTACCAACCTTTATGAGTTATGTAATACCTAAGCCATCCTTGTAGAAGAACAAGAAGTGTATCATTTAACCCATGGTTGGGAATAAAGAGAATAGAAGAAGCATAAATAACAATATTAGAAATACGAGGAACCTATGAAGATAAATGGTTGGGTGAGGTTTATAGCATATCAACCATTGTAGGTTATTTAATGTCAAATCTTCTTTATACATATATATTAAATATATATGATTTGGTTTTGTTGGGTTTTATGGCATTGTAGGTAAATCCTCTTTATACATATATATTAGATATATATGATTTGGTTTGGGTTGGTTTTATGGCATATCAATCATTGTAGGTTATTTAATGCCAAATCCTCTTTATACATATATATATTAAATATAGATGATTTGGTTTGGTTTGGTTTTATGGCATATCAACCATTGTAGGTTATTTAATGCAAAATCCTCTTTATACATATATATTAAATATAGATGATTTGGTTTGGTTTGGTTTTATGGCATATCAACCATTGTAGGTTATTTAATGCCAAATCTTCTTTTACATATATATTAAATACGTATTATTTGGTTTGGTTGGGTTTAATGGCATATCAACCATTGTAGGTTATTTAATGCCAAATCCTCTTTAAATATATATTAAATATGTATTATTTGGTTTGGTTGGGTTTAATGGCATATCAACCATTGTAGGTTATTTGATACTATTTACCCAACCCCTCTGCTCGGGCAGGATATGACATAAGCGGAGTTTAACAGGTTTCAATTCAGAGTATTCCTTCTCCTAGACTAGTTGCCTAACCAAGGCTGAAGAACCTAGTCTGTCCTACGATTTATCCATAGCTGGAGGGAGAATAATTGGATTCATACCTTTCCCAAGGGTATTAGTGCTATGTGAAATGAGATCAGTATCGTCCAGGATTCGAACTCGTATCGCCGTGTCCATTTCCTACGGCGATAACCATTACACCACGGGCACCTCCAAGGTTATTTGATACCAAATCCTCTTTATACATATATATTAAATTGATATGTGATTTGTGAACACATTTTGTCGATAGAATTGTTGAACGAGCTTGAACACTTTCTTGCACATAGTTAAATGGTTTCAAGTATTGCAATATAACAATCACAATTTAACGTCAGTTATTTGTTCGCATAATTTGTTTCTTCCATTTGACCCATAGATAGGACTTTAACTGATACTACCACTCCAGGCAGAGTTGACCTGGGACCAATGGCAATGAAGAGGTACTCCAAATCTCCAAGGCTGGAGTCTTGCCATCAGATGGTGTTATGTCAAGTCTAGGACACTCGTTGGGCAGGGTCTTACCCCTCTGCAGAGATGAAGACGGTGTATTTTACGGTAGGGTTTAGTTTTGTTTCTTTGTTTAAATGTATATCCACATTGGCGGGATATTTAAAGCCAAATCCATTCTTATTGGAGTGTAATATAATTGCCGAGGGATTTCGTTTTATATATCTTGCCTTTCGGTTTAGTTAGGCTGAGAACCTTTCGCTTAGCGCAAAGGTTAGTGAGGTAGAACATTAACGCAGGTGTACACGCGCGCACGGAGAGGATATGTTATTCAGAGATGTCAAAATAAAAATCCCAGATAGGAATTAGGACCAGGGTATTTGGGTAATGTCACGCACCGGAAGCGTGGAATGAGATTTGAGAAAAAGCTATTTGTTGAGTCCCTGCCTCGGAAGAAGAAGGTTAACTTTCAGAGCTGGGCGAGGCCAGACGACTTTGTGCGCTACGAGCGCCGCGCGTTGGTTGGGTTGAGAGCTGACGATGTAAAAGCAGTCAGCATAGAAAGATTGTGTCTCTCTCTCTCCTCATGTCGAAAAACCTTTAACTCAAAAGTAATATAAGTTCCGTACCTGAACCAATTTCGTGTTTTTAGATTACCTCTATCTATTTCGCACATCCGTATATTATGGGTATGTAACAGGAGTACAGTGGTAATACTATTCAACCCAAAGCAATGGATATAAGGTGGGGGGGTCATACAATTTCCCGTGGTTATTAGAACGAAAGTAAACGTAATAGCCTGCGTGGAGTTCGAACCTGTTTACTTTGAAACCGTAATCGAGCATTTTAACCATTACACCCTTAAGAAATTTCAATGAGTCACACAAAGAAAAAAATTATTATTTTTCATCCAGAGAGAAACTGAATTTTTTTTAAGAAGCCATACACAAGAAAGTATATATTAAAAAAAAAGAAGGAAAAAAACGAAACTAGTCTTAAATCCTCTCTCTCTCTCTCTCTCTCTCTCTCTCTCTCTCTCTCTCTCTCTCTTCTTTTTCGATTCTGGAGATTATATGCATAAGAAGTTATTTCAAATTAATTGACACTATTCGGCTCTTATAGGCGATTGACATATTGCATTACAAAGAGGTTATTGAGGCCATTCGGAAAAAATTTGGTTGCAAACAACAAAATGCGAGAATATCATAAAAGAAACTAAAACGGTTTCGTCTAAGAAAGAAAATTCTTTGATTTTCTTTTGGTTTGTCGGAAAATCAATTCGATCTGTATTCTTTAATTTGGAATAAAAAAAAATGAACGTACTATTCGAAAAGGAATAACATAACCATCACGACTCAGACAGAAGCCAGATTCTGTTTCATTGAAAGGAAATTTATCTTTTTCTATGATCGAACTGTGTTTGTATTTACTTATATAACTCTGTGGCCATCGAGTCGTTTGCGCAATGGTTTAAAATCTTATATTGCAGATCAATTACCGCTGAGGAGTAAGTTCGATCCTTACAAAAAGGGGTGCCCGTGGTGTAATGGTTGTCGGAGGAGGAAATGGACACGGCGACACGAGTTCAAATCCTGGACGAGACTGATTGCATTTCACATAGCACTAATACCCTTGGGAAAGGTATGAATCCAATAATTCTCACTCCAACTATGTGTAAATAGTAGGGCACACTAGGATCTTCAGCCTTGGTGAGGCAACTAGTCAAGGAGAAGAAAAACTTTGAATTCAAACCTGTTAAACTCCGCTTAAAAAGTGTCATATCCTGCCCGAGCGGAGGGGTTGGGTAAATATGGCCAAAGTGGGTTTATACTTTTGGTCTTGTGCCAGTTTTTGTTGAAGGGGCGCCTCATGCGGTGTACTAGGTGGACAAAAAAAAACAAACCCCGAAGTAAATTTATTATGGAATCATCAAATTGATTTCTTTTCTGTCCGTTATATACAAAAAATATTTTTGCTCTGCACGTAACTTTTGGTATATATTTAATCTGAAATTATTTATATATTCGATTGCAGTTGACATTTTAGCTCTCCGTTGGATACTCAAGATTATCCTTGAATTATCACCGTTTAGCCTAAGATTACCTTCCTCGGATCATATATATATATATATATATATATATATATATATATATATATATAAGTATTGACGGTAGATGTAGCCTGTGCTTAGAAGAAAAAATACAAATAATGACTTATTCAGGGCCTGAAAAGTTATTAAATAAGAGATATGAATTAATAGCAAGATGTAGACATAAGACTAAATTTAAACTATAGACTAATTATCTTTAAAAAAAAATTGTCCCTAAAAAAATAGAAATAAATTGAGAAATAAGGTAAATGAACTAACATAAAATTTAAAAAAATAAAGAAAAGAAAAAAACGTATCTGATATACGTACACAACAAAAATAGGTAACTGAGGAAATAGACTCGAAATTTATATAAGTATTAATATTTCCCTAACAAAAAATTTATGATATAAACAAAACACAAAAAAAAGAAAATAAATGAAAAAAGTTAAATTACCATATTTCCAACCGACGGTAAAATTAGAAAAATAAAAATGAATAATATAAATAAGCAAATAAAAAAACGGAAGTTTAAAAAAACGAGGAGATAACTCTTCACCCCTCTTCCTCCCTCCCCACTCCCGTGTCTATTCTGATTTATTTTATCCATAAGATCTGAAGAAGTCCTGTTATATTTTTCTTCGTGTTTTTGGTTTACACCAGAAACACAAAACAGGAAGGAAATAAATTTATAATCCAAAAGTAAGCAGTCTTTGTTTTTTTCTTTAAAGAGAATATATACATATATATATATATATATATATATAGTACAATTAAATGGAGACTCAAACTCGGTTAAGCCATCATAATAAATTTATTTCGGCGGAGAATATTGTTGGTATATTTTCCGTCTCGTCAGATGACTCTTTTACATGCTCTGTATTGTCGCAGAGATGCGAATGAGGAGTTATAGTTCATATTCAGATGATAGAATAAGGTAATTAAAAAAATAAAATTAAAAAAAATCAGAAAATAAAGATAAAAAAACATAAAGTGGAAATATATATATATATATCAGGGGCGGAGACGGGACTAGTGCTACTCGTGCCCGGCACGACCAATAACTCGGTCAATGTTTTTCAAAATGGATTAAAAATCATCCATTAATTTCAAGCAAACATACTTAGTCTGATCTCAATTAAATTACGTATCTATTCAAGTTTCGATAACTAAGTAGCCAAAAGTTCATAAATATATCTGGGAATAATACAACGATGCTGTTTTGAACGGATGGTCTTTGTCCGGCCACCGTCAGATTCATTGAACATTCCATAAAATCGGCTATAAAGTTGAACGCCCGATCCGTACCAGGCACTAGACCCTTATAATAACAGTAATGTTAGAGAAATACACTTTTGACTGTAGTCAATAGCAAGAGCAACCCTTACTCTGCTCAAAAATTTTAGCACGTGTGACTGTTGATAGATATATTGGGAAGAGGGAGAGGGACAGAGAGAGAGAGTAAGAGAGAGAGAGTGGGGATAGCCGATTAGAGCAGTCGCCGACGTCATCATCATTGCTATGGTAAATGTTGGTTAAACGGCGTGTTTTAATTCGTTTTTTCACTAACAGATGTCTATTTCTTTAATGAATGTTGCATATATTACATTCTGTAACTAAAATTTGTTTATTTGAATACATTTTCAACAAATAATCTTTATTTTAAGCGAAATTGAAACTACTAGCTGTGTCTGTGTATATTGTCATCAGTTTCTTTATTCTAATAAACATATTTTTTTCGTCATAGTAATGAACATCTTCTCTTTTCTTCTATACTTTTGAAAGGAAAAAAATTATCTTATCTACTGTATTAACAAGACTACAAATTATATTGTATCTTGATTGTTTACAAAAAAACACCATGCAAGGTACGTTTGTCAATCTGTGCTATACAATGGAGAATCACGCAATAGCAACTATGATGACTTACTTTGGGTCCACGGACCACGGGTTGGGAACTGAAGTTGACAGAGGGCGGTGGGGGGGGCACGAGTAGCAAAAATAGGCTAGAGTCGCCACTGATATATATATTGTGCAATTTGATGAAAACTCAAAACTTGGTTAAGTCGTCATTAAAAATTTATTTCAGCGGAGAATATTACTATACTCTCCATCTTGTCAGATGCCATTTTACAAGCTTTTCTCGAAATATATATATATATATATATATATATATATATATATATGAAAATGTGCAAATATGAATTTTTAAAAAATGGTCTTCAGAGAATGATTCTATTTACAGTTGAGTCATTTGCCGGCGTTAAACGTTTCGGGGTTTTAGGAGAGGCAAGAATTACATTAAACCTTCATCATGGCATTTAAAAATGAGATGTTTTGTCTTCTGATTTTTATTTCAGTTTTATTGCATTAAAACGAAAAAAACGAATCGTTTAACTATGGGAAATAATTCCACTATGTTAGTTGGTTGGTTGATTGCTTGGGTTTTATGGCATATAAACCTTTGTAGGTTATTTAACGCCAAATCTGTTTTTATGCAAATAGTTCAATTTCAAACAATTCAGTTTAACATGAGTACACAGTTTAATTGTTAAAAACATTTCTATTTCAAGCTGTTCAATTTATTCAAATAGTTCTAATTCAGCTAATTCAGTTTAGTATAAGTAGAGAAGTTCTATATAAAACAATTCAGTTTAGTGTAAGTACAGTTTCAATGTCAAAAACAGTTCCATTTCTAACAATTCAGTCTAGCATAAGCACACAGTTTAAATGTAAGTACACACTTTAAATGTGAAAACATTTCTATTTCAAGCTATTCCGTTTAGTCAAACAGTTCTAATTCAAACAATTTAGTTTAGCACAAGTATGCAGTTAATTTTATTTAAACCATAGATAGGCCCCTATCAGGCACTACCATTCTGGGCATGAGTGGACCAGGGAGCAATGGCAATGAAGGGGAAATCCACATTCCCCAAAGCTTCAACATTACTAGAACCTCACCATCAGATTGTTGTCATATCAAGGACACTAATTGTTGGGGTGGGGTCTTACCCCTCTGCAGATATGCAGTCGGTGTATTCTACAGCCCCAGCCGACTGGGCAAAATTCCACTATGAATAAAATCATTCCCTAAATACTTATATTGGAGGGGTATTTTATTCATATTTGTACGTTTTCTTACCGTCGGATTTATTTTAATGTTCTCCTATAAGTTAAAATACCGTAAACAAAGAGCGAACGACGCTTGGTGACTGTTAGTTTCTAGCCAATACGATCCTTAGACGAAGATCTCTTTGTTTGATAATCACATAGACGTGAAACCGATTTCGATCAACATAGGCTCTATCACCGATATTGAGCACTCTTTATTTAGAAATATAGGAAACTACATGCCAGATTTATCGGCATATAGTAATTTATGAAGTAATTTTACTTCGATGTGGCACAAGGCTGAATGAATGGGGCACCAAATGAGACTCGAACTCACTCGTGTAGCTTTGCTAGTTTAGCTTGCTAACCATGACACTACCAGAGGTGTCGGCATATAAGGCGCACTTTTTTTTTACTAAAAATATCTTTTAAAATTACCCTGCGTTTTAAATGACATATATAGGTTTGAAATTCTTGATAATCGGCCGAAATTAGCCCCCTGGCAATTCCGATTAGTTTTGAGTAACGTTCATATTCCTATTGTCATTATCTAAAAGTCAATGTAGATTAAAAGTGTTATCGTTGATAATCATTCATTATCTTACTTTCATCACGTTTAATATTAGTTCCTAGTTTGTTTTTTTTTACTTGATTGGCACTGCTGAAATCGGGGTGCATCTTATACACCCGTACGGGTGTATAAGACGCACACGCCGTCAAATACGGCACATGCTGTCAAATACGGTACATTAAGATTTTTTTTGCCAATAATAATCCTTTTTACCCAGCACCTCCGCCACGAGCAGGATATGACACAAGGTCAATTTTTAGCGGAGTCTGTATTAAGAGATTTCATTTTCCTACACTTAGACTAAAAAAAAACCCAAAAAAAACGTATTATTTATTCATAACTAGAGGGACAATTACTGTATTCATACTTTCCTATTTTTGTAATGTCAAACGTCCTCGTGATGTAATGGTTAAAGCGATGGACAGCGGAATCGTAGTACGCGAGTTCGTACTCCGGTCGCGCTATTACGTTCACTTTCGGGCAAATACCCTTAGGAAAGGTATGAACCCTCTTATCCTCCCAGCTATGGGTTAAATAGTACCACTTCTATTCTTCTAGGAGAATAGCTTTGGCATTAAATAACCTACGAAGGTTGATATGCCATTAAACAAAGAAACGAAACCAAACCATCAAACGTCCATAACCTCGTTCAGGATTTGAACTCGTGTCGCAGTGTCCATTTCCTACGACGATAAACATTAAACATTGGAGGTGCCCATGGTGTAATGGTTATCGTCGTAGGAAATGGACACTGCGACACGAATTCAAATCCTGGACGCGACTGATTGCATTTCACATAGCACTAATACCCTTGGGAAAGGTATGAATCCAATTATTCTCCCTCCAGCTATGGATAAATAGTAGGGCAGACTGATTTCTTCAGCTTTGATAAGGCAACTAGTTTAAGAGAAGAAAAACTCTGAATTCAAACCTGTTAAACTCCGCTTAAAAATTGACCTTGTGTCATATCCAGCCCGAGCGGAGGGGTAGGTAAATATGATAAACATTATGCTAAGAGGGCCTTTTATATTTCGCATATAATAATTAACATTTATGGATTCGTAAATGCACTAAAAAAGACAATTGGCATACAACATCCAGCAGAGAAAATTGCTGACACAGACAATGCAGGTGATCTAGCGCTTCTTGCAGATACACCGAATCTCTGATACATCGTCTGCAACAGGCAGCAAAAGGAATTGGTCTCTACGTGAACGCAAACAAAATAGAGTTCGTGAGTTTTAAACAAGATGGCGGCATCTCTTCTGTAAATCTAAATTGAATAGACCAGTTCATATACCTCGGTAGTAACATCTCACCTGAAAGTGATGTCAACGTTCACAAAGGAAAGGAATGGGCTGCTTTTGGCAGGTGAACAACCACGTGGAAATCTGATCTTTCCAACAAAATAAATTAGTTATTCTTGCAAGCTGTAGCCGTGTTAGTACAACGGTATGGTTGGACTACAGGGACTTTAACGAAACGCGCGGAGAAAAAGCTAGACTGGAACTATACATGGATATTACGTGCTGTTTTGAAAAAATCCTGGAAGCAGCGCCTCACAAAACCGTAGCTGTATTGCCACTGGCCTCCCATCTCACAAAACATCTAAGTTAGACGAACAAGACATGCTGAACACTGCTGGGGAAATAAGCGACGTTTTCTTATGGACTCCTACACATGGATGTGCCAGTCTTGGCCAACCAGCGAAGACTTATATTCATCAGCTCTGTGCGGACACTGGATTTGAATTGGTCTGTTTTCTTTGTCTAATAGCATATCAATATTCGTGGAATTTTTAATGCCAATACTATCTTTGCAGAAGAACAGTAGTGATATTATTCAACCTATACCTGGAGGAAACTAATATGATAATAAAAAAAATGATTCACGAAAAACAAACGCTGAATAAATAATAAAACAGAGCTCGAATGCCAGTGAGCAGAGCAGTATAAAAACTAAAATTGTTACCTTGCCCAGTCAGTTAGGGCTGTGGAATACACCGACTGTTTCTCTGTAGATGGGTAAGACACCCCTCCTCAACAAGTGTCCTCAATATGACACTAAACAATCTGATGGTGAGGATCCAGTAATGCTGGAGCTTTGGGGAAAGCAGAGTTCTCCTTCATTGCCATTGCTTCCAGGTCCACTCTAGCCCGGAGTGGTAGCACCTGATAGGGCCCTATCTATGGGTTAAGCAGAACTGAACTGCGTACTTATGCTAAACTGAATTGTTTGAATTAGAACTGTTTGACTTAACTGAATTGCCTGAAATTGTAATGTTTTTGACAATTAAACTGCGTACTTGCATTTAAACTGCGTACTTATGCTAAACTGAATTGTTTGAATTGGAACTGTTCTTGTATGCAAAAGTGAATTGTTTGAAATAGAACCGTTTTTAACATTGAAACTGTACTTACACTAAACTGAATTGTTTGAAATAGAACTGTTTTGAAATTTACTTGTGTTAAAACAAAATCTACACGTATACTAAACTGCATTGGTTGAAATAGAACTGTTTAACTAAACTGAATAGCTTGAAGTAGAAATGGTTTTGACAATTAACCTGTGTACTCATGCTAAACTGAATTGTTTGGAATAGAACTGATTATCTATATACAAATAAATTTGGCATTAAATAACCAACAAAGGTTGATATGCCACCAAACCCAAACAAATAACCAAAACTAAAATTGTTACCTTTTCTTTTACGGTTCTGTATCTAAAGATTTGCTGTTTCGGTTTCTTTATTTTATGGCATATCATCCTTCATGGGTTATTTAGTGCCAACTCCATCTTTGTAGGAGAATAGCTGGGAAGCTATTTAACCTATAGAGGGGAGGATAAGGAGGTTTATACCTTTCCCAAGGGTATTAGTCCGAAAGTGAACGTAATAGCACAACTGGAGTTCGAACTCGCGTACGACGATCTGTTACATAGCCATGTACACGAATATGGCCATGGGCAAAATGGACATATAATGTTCATTACGATACAACATAGGAATCTCGGAATTCGAAAACACATAACGACTTCTTGTTCAGGTACGAAACCTTTTTACCTTTGAGTTAAAGGTTTCGACGTAAGGAGGGGAGACACAATCTTCTAAGTTGTCTTATTCATTTGGCTCCCGTCTCGTGCGGCCCTCATTGGGCGCACGTTCGCCTCGCGTCTGCGAGCTCCAAAAGTCGATCCTTCTTGTTTGGCGTCTAATTCTCAACTCTCTAACTTTGTTCAAATCTCCACAAACCTCCGCGCGCTTCCGGTGCGTGACGTCACCCGCACCCTGTTTCGTCTCGGACTATTATGACATCTGAGTGACACCTTCATCCACCCGCGCGCGCCCGCGTTAACACCTGCCTCAATGTTGCACCTAACTAACCCATGTGCTGAGCCGAAAGGTTCTCAGCCTAACTAAACTCAAAGGCATGAACCGAAATCCCTCGGCTATTGTATAACAGATCTTGCTGTCCAGCATATTAGCCACAACACCACTACACCACCCCTCCATCGACTCAGCCGAGAGTTAACATGCATGAGGCATGTAGCGAATATTGAATTCACAACTCAATGGCAATTAAAACCGGAATGAACTCGTAAAAAAATACACAATGTTGAAGTGCCTCGGGTTACTAGAGACGGCTTAGATTTTGCACAAGGGTACAAGTACGATATATTTGTCTCTGGCTCCCACCAGACAGGACCTGACGCAAGGTTAATGACCCGAAGGGCACAAGTATAGGATACTCGGTGTGGATCGAAATCATCTTTCATTAGTAAAAATCTGGAAAACTAGTTTGCTATTTATTTCAACGCTATGACCCCCGCCAAATACTGGCTTCGCATAACGCCTAAAGTATAAAACACTAAGGGTCAATTGAACTCATAAATAATTAGGGTCCAAACTTAGCTCGTTAACCATTTCACCACACAAGGTATTCAAATTCATAGTTTCATCGTCATTTGATTAAATTAGAATCGAACTAGAAGTATGGGATATCCAGTCAACGGAGCTTAGAATAGGCTGACTGTATCCCCTACCGAGAAGGACACCCTCCCCACAAAAAATATCTTGCAATGATACTAAACTGCATCTGATGTTAAGATTCCAGTACGACAGATCTAGGGAGTATGAGTCACTCCTTCACTGTCATTACTCCCAGCTCCACTCTTACTCTGATTGGCTGAACTTGTTGGAGACCGATCTATGGGTCAAATCAATCCATTTGAAAATCATTCGTGTTTGATAGGACTATGTGCAAAAAAAAGGAAAACCTCTAAAAAAAAACAACACAAAAAAATATAAATAAGACGAACAATGAAGGTAATTCCTTAACTTCTTGGCATGAAATAAATCTAGATGAGTTGACGTGCCATTAAAATCAATACATATATCAATCAATCGGTACAACTTGAAATTAGAAAAGTAAGCTCTTTGAGGATTTGGCAAAAAGTTGTAAATATCGGGCACTTTGTGAGGATCGATCTCACTACTGATTAGTAATAATCAGCAAGGCTGGCTTACTCTTCATAACACCAAAATGGGGCGTGTAGTTATAGTCCTAGATTTTTTTAATAAATATGTTTTTCGATCGGCTAAGCATACTAATGACGTCTTACAAAGTTCATTGGAAGAGTCCAGGGCAGAACAATTTTTTTTAGAAAAAAAAAAAAAATAATAATTTCGCTTTTTTGTTTTCGTTTTCGTCGAGATTTACTTTCATATAAAAGATACAATTGAGCAGTAATTCAATTTGCCGACTACTTTTTAAAAACAAAAGCTAACGAAATTTCTTTTCGCCTCGTCAAGGAAATTATTTAAACTTACCTTTACTCTAGTTAAGTTTTTTTTTTTTTAATGAATTGACCCATCATATTTGTACATTTTTTTTAATTGGCAAGCCAAGGCAGACTTAACCTTTTTTAAAAGGTTAAAATGTCTCAGCAAGTGGCGGTTCGCCCTCTGACTCAATGTTATCTTTGTTGGAAGGACTATAAAAATCCCCAGAAATTGAGTTGTGGTCACATGTTTTGTTGTCAGTGCCTACATAACGTGATTGTTTCTTTGGCTCAACAGTCTATCAATATAAAAGTGAACTGTGTATTAGAGTGTCCTCTTTGTTATTTACCAACTGAAAATAGCAATCAGGCTTCTCAGATCGGTTCTGCTACCATGAAAAACTTGCCGCTAATAGCTGAAGAAAGTAAAGGTTCTGCAGAACCCCAGAAACATGTACCTATCGTCAACCAGAAAACTAATGTAGACGACTGGTTTGGTAAAAGCACAAACTCTAACAACGAAGTAAAGTTTTCTGGAATCAACGTCAAGATGTGCTTTCAAGCCTATGAATCTAGCACGAAATACGATCGCTTGCCCATCGGCTGGACCCTCTCTTCGCAGAAAGGCGGGGCTATACAGGTGCCCAGGAAGCTTTACAATGACTTCTCAAAAAGCTTTTTTTCCCCGCAGGATGTATCCCCTATCGGTATGACTAATGGCCTAGAATGTGCAGAAGGAAACAATCTCGTTGAAGAAGAAAACGATTTACGGGAGCAGCAATTTTTGAACAGTTTGGAACTGGCTGAGATCCAGTTTTTGCAGCCTGATTCCCTTCGAGGCGAGTCCCAGTCCAAAAAGCGTTTAGACGAAAAAGTGAATGGTAAAGTAAAACAAAATAATGAGCCAACGAGAAATGGTGATCTTTCTCAATCTAACAGTGAACTTGATATTTTAATCGGGGCTACCGATTCACCGAATTTAAATCAACCAAAAAAGAAAAATGAAATCCCTAAAAAGACCCCTAAAGAAGGTACTCTAACCACAGAAAGCCTTCATACTCCAAACAGCAAAAACTTTAACAATCTCAGCGGTTTTTGTATACAAAACTCTAAATACAAAGAAATTAATTCAATTTCGACCGCGATATTCAATAAGAACTCCAGATATAACCAAAAGAATATTAAATATGTCTCCTTGAAGACTTTAACTTCGGGTAGGTCCCAGTTTTCAGGCAAACGCCCACCTGTCTCTACCTGCAAATTCCATCCTAAGCAAATTGCATCGCTGTACTGCACTTCCTGTCAAATACAGACATGCAATGTTTGCTTCTTTGATAGGCACCAACATTGCACGGTTCAAATGTCGAAAGAAGCGACTCTCAGTCTAACCAAATACCTCCAAGAAAAGCTTTTTCAGGCAAAAATGCTGAAAGCTCAGCTCGAATCCTGGGTGTCTATGTTTGAAGGAGAGATAACTCGAGTAAGTCAGCAAGCCGATGAGATGATCAACTACATGACAGAAATGCTGAAAGAAAAACGAAAAATGATTATTAGAGAAATTGAAAAGATTCGGGAATCCCCCTCGGTACGAAGAATGCAGGAAAGCTTTTTTGAATGCGTCGAACTGGAGGATCGACTAAGAGTCTATCTGCAGGAGCTCCGGTGGTCTTCTCCAGACAACTGCTTGGTTCAGCCCTTCCTTCAAAGCAACGTCCCTTCATTACATATGCCGACAAGTGCCGAATTAAATACCATCTGTATGCTTCGGCCAATTCTCCAACCAAACGCTTTTATGGTGAGGACATTCCTTGAAATGCAGAACCATTCCTTGGGAAATATCAAATTACAGTCTCCTGTTGGTACAGTCGGTGTTGAGATGAAAATTGCTACCGGAAGCTGTCTTAATGGCCAGAAACTGAGTCATAAAATGGAGAATATCTTAGAAAAATGTTTACAGTCACTTCCTTTAAAGTTGTGTGTGTTTGGTACTATCAAGGGGAACGAAGTTGCTCAACACGATGCAGTTGACAGCATTGTCCTTCTGCCAAATAAATGTACCCTTCTCAGTGACCCTTCAAACATGAAAGTGAAAATGTTATCTTTTCAAGGAGAGAGACTCGGAGAAGTCGGTTTTGAATCAAGTCCAAACGCTTTATGTTTATGCAAACCCCATGTAGCTGCGGTTACGGTTTCAAATCTTAAAAAAATATACTTTCTCAACTGCGAAAATATTCTTTCTATTCGGTCAGCTGTGTCGACTAAGAAGGGTTACTGGGGTCTGGCAGCGGGCGAGATCGAACGTGTTGACTGTTTGCTAGGTGTTGCTTCACATTCTTCTAGCGTTGATGTTCTAAAGTACAACAAGTCGATGTCTAATTTTACTATTCTAAAGGTTATCTCCATATCAAAGCTTGAAATATGGGGTGATATTTGTCATCTTTGCTTTACTAAGTCTTGCATTGTTGTCGCTGACTGTTTTGGAAGCCGTGTTATTTCTGTTAACCTTGAAGGAAAAGTTCTTTTCGAATTCCCTGGTCAGAAGGATGGGTTACTAAAATGTCCGGCAGATGTAACAGCTGACGAACAATATATTTACGTATCTGATATAGGTAACAACAGAATTTTAAGGCTGGGTCACGATGGTGTGTTTAGTGGCGTCATACTGACCGCTCAAGATGGGCTTTTGCGACCTAAGGCTATAGATATTGATGAACTTGGGCACTTAGCTATATCTCAATTTACAGAATGGCCGGCTTTGCTTATATTTAAAACAAGGTTTTGATAAGTCTTTAAAGAATGGCCGGCTTTGCTTATATTTAAAACAAGGTTTTGATAAGTCTTTAAAGTATTTTAAGATAGTTTTCGCTCTATTTTGTGAATGATGGAAAATAATTATTCCCGAAATACATCTTTGTCAAGATTATTTACAGCTCAAACCTTTCTTTTGGTAGATGATTTTTTTTTTTTTTTAAATCCTTGTAAAATGGGGGTATTATTTTCTGAAAATTTGCAAAGTAGGATATGTTCGAAGAAATCAATTATATTAAAACCAAATATGTTATTTTGATCAGTTTGTGTCATAGTACAATAGCATGAAAATAATATAGCAATTACTTTTAATTGATATTTTGCAAAACTACCTTAACACAATCCTACACCAGTTTTTACAGGAAGTGGTTATGTGCCTATTCTATTAATGTATTAATATTGAATTGGTCAATGAGCAGCCACTTGGAAAATACCTTAGATTTAGCCATCGCCAAACGACAAAAATGTCCCTTGGCCTACAGAAGGGGGTTAACTATTTAAACTCCTTCAGTGATATACCAGAATTGATGTTCTGTCAGGGAAACTTTCATCAACCAATTGCGAAACCTTGCAAAAAAAAAATTGAATAAAAATACTGTTTCTTCAAATATTAACTGATTAAAACCGCTTTGTTCAAGTAAATAAAATAAAATAACTTTCTTTTGATTATTAATAAAGTTGTTTTAACGTTGACTAACCACGCTGAAACCTTGAAACAAAGTTAAAAAAAATAGGTTAAGTATTTTTTTAACTCCTCTTGTAGAGGCCTTAACACTTTCAGTAGGGCTTAAGACAAACTGACTGTATTCCTTGCAGAGGGAGGGGTAAGACTCTCGACAAAAAGTGGGGTCGAACTGGGTATGACTCTAAACTACAACCGGTGGAGAGACTTCAGTTTTGAAATTTTGTAGCATACCTTTTTTCCGCCCATTAGGTTAAATAAAGTTCAGCTGAAATTCCATATTATGTGGCAAAAGGATACAACTACTAACTGAGCCAACAAGTACTTCTGTTGGTTTCAACTAACTTCTCTTATTCGTCCCAATGTCAATAACCTCCCGCATCCCATAAAGAATCTTATACGGGATCAAGTACTCATATCTAGTACTAACTGAACAGTTATATGACCAAGTATTCTAACTAATAATTTCCAAAGAAATATTTGACACAGATGGTACCCTAACACATAATACCGCTCAGAGTGGACCCGGGAGTAATGGGCGGCAAAAAGGTATGCTACAAAATTTCAAAACTGAAGTCTCTCCACCGGTTGTAGTTTAGAGTCATACCCAGTCCGACCCCACTTTTTGTCGAGAGTCTTACCCCTCCCTCTGCAAGGAATACAGTCAGTTTGTCTTAAGGGCTCCAGTGTTCGACATGAAAGGACTGAAGGCGGCTGGAGAACATATCAACCGAAACGTTGAGAGTATAGCAATAAAGATGAGGTCAATAGTTTGAATATTGTAAGTAATAAGTGTTTTTTTTTTTTTTTCTCTAAGACTAGCTGCCTTACCATGGTTAAAAATTTAATCTTGCTGACACTTGGCTCTCCGATAACTGTCGCAGTAAACGCATGGCGCCACAGTGTGTAAGTGTGCGTTACTGGACATACCTCTTTTCATGGTTGTAATTACCGATATTTATTTCCCCTGTTCTCAGAAACGTAGATGGATCTGAATGTTTTCTTCGACTTACACACTTGCGCTCGTGGTGTAATGTTTATTGTCATAGGAAACAGACACGGCGACGCGAGTTCAAATTCTGGACGAAGCTGTTTGCATTTCACATCGCCTTGGGAAAGGCATGAATCTGACTATTCCTCCTCCGGCGAAGGGTAAATTGTAGGGCATGTTATATAATTAAGGTAATGATTTTTTATATAAATCATTTTTTGTTAATTATATTTTATTATTTATTTTAATAGGACTATGAACTACGGGATGTCTCTTAAAATCAGATGGAATACTTTTACGCCCGTGCTGAAAGGATATTACTATCATCATCTGTCATAATAAAACCCCAGACGTTTGAGTGAATTGAGAGTGTGGTTGACGTCGTACCTGGAAGAGATGGTCCTGAGGATTTGAGGATTTTGAAAAGACGAATTAGCCGAGGGTCGACCGTTGAAGTGCACAGTTGGGTTTTTTTAGATCTGATCAAAGCAGATCAGTTTGGGTCTCGACGGGCAAAGATGAGTTGATATCTTAGACGCCACAAAATGTGCCGTGCGTAGTGGGGGTCAGTATAGTATGGTTAGCATAGACTTTTATGATTTGTGTCTCTCTCCTCGTATCGCCAAGGATTGAAGGTAGAAAGAAATAAACTCGTGCGTACGGCCTGTATATGTATTATTATACAACAAGCAGACTATGTTTTTTTAACGTTGTTATGGCAACCGGGCTTGGAGAAGGAATGCTCTAAATTCAGACCTGTAAAACCTGGCTTAGAATATTGACATTGTATCATATACTGCTCATGGTGGAGGGGTTTGGTAAATGCACATAGGAATGTACACATGAAATTCTAAAGGGTCATCAATATAACTATCACCTTAATACCTCGGCTCTTAAATACTCTGTACTCTAAATTACAAAATAGCTCGGCTCATAAATACTCCGTATTCTAAATTACAAAATAGCTCGGCTCTAAGATACTCTGTGCTCTAAATTACAAAATACCTCGGCTCTTTGATATTCTTTACTCTAAATTACAAACTACTTCGGGTCATAAATACACTGTACTCTAAATTAAAAACTACCTAGGCTCATAAATACTCTGTACTCTAAATTACAAAATACCTCGGCTCTTAAATACTCTGTACTCTAAATTACAAAATACCTCGGCTCTTAAATGCTCTGTACTCTAAATTACAAAATAACTCGGCTCTTAAATACTCTGTACTCTAAATTACAAAATACCTCGGCTCATAAATACTCTGTACTCTAAATTACAAAATACCTCCGCTCTTAAATACTCTGTACTCTAGATTAAAAATAACTCGGCTCTTAAATACTCTGTACTCTAAATTACAAAATACCATGGCTCTTAAATACTCTGTACTCTAAATTACAAAATACCTCGGCTCTTAAATACTCTGTACTTTAAATTACAAAATGCCTCGGCTCTTAAATACTCTGTACTCTAAATTAAAAAATTCGACAAAGAAAAACAAACTGTGAAAGGACTTCTGGGCATAGAGCCATTTGTAGTTATTCGGGGTTTTTTTTTTTTTTGCTTGTTTATTTGTTAAGTTAGACATCGAAAATATTTTTTTTTAAATCGCTGCATTAGAATTCACGTACACGCACTTAGAGCCGAGTTGTAATTTACTCCGCTTTTTGCTTAGATGTGGCACAAGAGTTATTGACTTTTAACCAAGATGCTATCATGTTCTCACTAAAGAGCAAACCACTGACATTAGTACACGAGTTAATATTCTATAGTAGCAATATCTCATCTACGGAAAGTGAGGTCGACATAGGTAAAGGGCTTGTTTTGACAGATTAACCACTTCTCAAAAGAAGTCTATGACTGATAACATCAAGTCCCTACAAATGTACGGTTGCACTACTTGGACGCTGATAAAACGTATTGGAAAAGCACATGGTTGCTATGTGCTGTTTTGAATAAATCCTTGAAGTGATACCCTAAAAAGCAACTGTTGTACAGTCCCTTACTTGAGTTGTGAGATGGGCGGTAAAACAAAGTACTGGTGGAAAAAAAAAAGAATGAACCATAAGCCTTGTTCTCCTATGGACTCCTACACATTGACATACTAATGTTTTCCGACTTGTACATACTTGCATTCGTCAGGACTGTGCTGACACTGAGCGCTGTCTAGAAGACTTCTCAACAGCAATGACCTACAGAGAGTCAAGGGAATCTATAATGTTGATACCTGTTGATGATGTATAATAACAATCCTTAATAAACAATTATCATCTTCATCATCAAGTCGAGCTGATTTCTCTCTCTCTCTCTCTCTCTCTCTCTCTCTCTCTCTTTCATTCATGCTATCTGTCCCTATCATCCATCACTCCCATCAGGTCCTCCAGATTACATCCTGTGTCCGCATAGAGCTGATGTAAATAAGTTCTTGCTGGTCGCCTAACATTGGCACATCCATGTGTAGGAGTTCATCGAAAAACGCAGCTAAAGAGTTCTTCCTTGCGTCTCCAGCGATGTCCTTTCGGTCTTATTCGTCTTACTTAGATGGATTTTAAGATGGAAGGTAAGTGGCCTTACAGCAGCTGTTTCGTGGGGGTATTACGTGGTACATTCAACACTTTTTTTACGGGCATTTAAAATTGTCGTAGGCTCTTGAAAATTCAATATGTCATTGCTATATATTTTATGAGATGACTGACCAATTTTGATGATTTCACGTTCAAATGAACAGCTACAGCAGCAATTGGTATACACCCTACTAAAGCCTGATTGTCACAGCTGGTGAGTTTCAAAAATGCTATCTGGACGTGAGGACACTTAAGAAGAACGGTATGCAATACATTTCTGTTTTAAACTTGGAAAAAATGCCACAGAAACGTATGGAATGCTTCAGACTGCTTTTCGACAATCTTGCATGGATCGAGCATCTGTTCTTGAGTGGCATAAGAGATTCAAGGAAGACAGAGAGTCTGTGAGGGATGATGAGAGGTGTAGGAGGAAGTCAATACACCAGAGTTGATTGGCCCAAGGGGTAGGGTTAGAGTTACTACGTTGAGGTTTTAAGGGAGTTCAGGAAGAGATTCCATCGGAAGAGGCCAGCACTCTTCAAATCGGGTCAGTGGCATTTCCACCAGGACAATGCACCAGTCCTCAACTCCATCCTTGTCACAGACTATTTGAGCAAGATGGCATCAACACAGTTCTTCACCCTCCCTATAGTCCAGACCTTACTCCCTGTGACTTTTGGTTATTCCGTAAGCTCAGAGGCTGTCTTTATGAGACAATTGAGGAGATCAAAGAGGCTGTAACGAAGGTCATAGACACACTCACACAAGAGGACCTCCATAGGGCCTACGAGAAGTTGTTGGAACGGTACAACAAGTGCATTGCAGCTGGAGGAGATTACTTCGAAAGGGACTAGGGTTTCATGTGTGCACTATCAATAAAATGACCATACGAAAAAAGTCTGGAAACTTATTTAATGATCCTCGTACTTTCATGATTTGTTCAAAACAGCTCGTAGCAGTCTTGTTTAGTTCTCATCAAGCTTTTTCTTTATGCGTTTTGTCAGTGTCCAAGTGGTGCATCCATACAGTAGTACTGACTCAATCACAGATTGGAAAAAATCCTATTTTATTTTAATGAATAGATCAGACTTCCATATTATCGATAACCTGTTTATAGTAGTCTATGACCTCACTCGGTATATGTTGTCATCACTTTCAGTTGATGAAATATTGTTGCTCTGAGCTATCCAGTAAGAATAATTATCAAACATTTATAGCTTCAAGTAATTATGTAATATATTAACGTGACCTGCAGGTGTGAATACGGCAGATGTTAACAGATAGATTGATAAGACCGGCGTGATCACCGAAATGTCATCGTGTCCACAGGTGCTGTGTATCAGTGGATGTCGAGACAGTTGCATCCGCTCAAGGATAATGTCAACAAGGGGATTGCCGAAATGTCACCATGTCCACAGGTGCTGTGAATACGGTGTTGAAACAGGTGCATCAGGTCGAAGATATTGGAATATCACCTTGACCTGTGGACGTGGTTGAATTCGGTAGATGCGTACGCCCACAGAAGCGGGCTTGGGCAAGTAGCCAATGGGAAGCAGACAAAATAACCAATGGAAAGTAAAGAAGTGAGACGTTGGCGTAACCATAGTTAACAAAGAAGAGTAATTACTGCAGATCATGTGAGAGTTGTAGACTATATAAGTTCCCGAATTTCTACTAAAGTCAGTTGTTCACTGACTCTTCCGTTTCCCGACAACCCCATCGTGTGCGCGAACTCTCTGTGATTGCTTTTCTGCTCCACACAAGTATCATCGCCAAAAATAAAAATATAATCTATTTTTATATACATACATGTTCCTCGTTGTTAATAACGACACAGTATACAATACAACAATTATTCTTAATGCAAATAATTAGTCATGTAACATTGACATATGCATGCAGAATACGAAACACTGACGACGAAACGTTTATTAACTTCTTGAGTTTTAGTTTTTCGACACGAGGAGAGAGAGACACAATTTTTACTATGCTGACTGTTCCTACATCGCCCACAGCCAACCCCCAGTTGAACTCGCCCAGGGTCCCTAACAAATTCGCTGCACATCCCGTTGCCCCCAGCTGGACTGCCAGCTCAGAGTCAAAATCTCAACTAACGTCTTTTTCGAAATTACCAAATTCTCAATTCCGGGAATGACGTCATTCACATCCCAGTCACATTTCCTATCTGGGGTTTTTATTATGACATTTGTGATTGTCATATCCTCTACGCGTAAGCGTGAACTGTACTCAATGTGTGCACCTGAACTAAGCCGAATAGTTCAAAGTCCAACCAAACCAAATGATAAAATATAATTAACGAAAATGATAAATTTAAAAAAATCATTCCGTAATTATATAACAGTCAGAGTATAAAGTATTCTTATTAAATTAATATAATTTATAAAAATATATATTTGACCAATAGACGTCACCTTAATAGGTACTATTTACCAACCCCTCCGCTCGGGCAGGATATGACACAAGGTCGATTTTTAAGCGGAGTTTAACAGGTTTGAATTCAGAGTTTTCCTTCTCCTAGACTAGTTGCCTCACCAAGGCTGAAGAACCTAGTCCGTCCTACTATTTAACCATAGCTGGAGGGAGAATAAGGGGGTTCATACCTTTCCCAAGGGTATTTGCCCGAAAGTGAACGTAATAGCGCGACTGGAGTACGAACTCGCGTACTACGATTCCGCAGTTCATCGCTTTAACTATTACACCACGAGGACACCCCCCCGTCACCTTAATAGGTAGAATGACTCAGGGTGAGAGTGGACCTGAAGGGGTATTCCATGTTCCTCTAATCTCCAGAACTGGAGTCTAACAATCCAATGCAGTTTAACTTAAAATCAACCGATGTCCAAATCAAAAAGTGTTCATTTAGTTAAAAAATTAATATATATAATTTAGTTATATGTATATATATATTTATATATATAAATATATATATATAAATATATATATATTTATATATATATTTATATATATAATTTAGTTATATGTATATATATATTTATATATATAAATATATATATATAAATATATATATATTTATATATATATTTATATATATAATTTAGTTATATGTATATATATATTTATATATATAAATATATATATATAAATATATATATATTTATATATATATTTATATATATAATTTAGTTATATGTATATATATATTTATATATATAAATATATATATATAAATATATATATATTTATATATATATTTATATATATAATTTAGTTATATGTATATATATATTTATATATGTAAATATATATATATAAATATATATATATTTATATATATATTTATATATATAATTTAGTTATATGTATATATATATTTATATATGTAAATATATATATATAAATATATATATATTTATATATATATTTATATATATAATTTAGTTATATGTATATATATATTTATATATATAAATATATATATATAAATATATATATATTTATATATATATTTATATATATAATTTAGTTATATGTATATATATATTTATATATATGAATATATATATATAAATATATATATATTTATATATATATTTATATATATAATTTAGTTATATGTATATATATATTTATATATATAAATATATATATATATAAATATATATATATTTATATATATATTTATATATATAATTTAGTTATATGTATATATATATTTATATATATAAATATATATATATAAATATATATATATTTATATATATATTTATATATATAATTTAGTTATATGTATATATATATTTATATATATAAATATATATATATAAATATATATATATTTATATATATATTTATATATATAATTTAGTTATATGTATATATATATTTATATATGTAAATATATATATATAAATATATATATATTTATATATATATTTATATATATAATTTAGTTATATGTATATATATATTTATATATATAAATATATATATATAAATATATATATATTTATATATATATTTATATATATAATTTAGTTATATGTATATATATATTTATATATATGAATATATATATATAAATATATATATATTTATATATATATTTATATATATAATTTAGTTATATGTATATATATATTTATATATATAAATATATATATATAAATATATATATATTTATATATATATTTATATATATAATTTAGTTATATGTATATATATATTTATATATATAAATATATATATATAAATATATATATATTTATATATATATTTATATATATAATTTAGTTATATGTATATATATATTTATATATATAAATATATATATATAAATATATATATATTTATATATATATTTATATATATAATTTAGTTATATGTATATATATATTTATATATATAAATATATATATATAAATATATATATATTTATATATATATTTATATATATAATTTAGTTATATGTATATATATATTTATATATATAAATATATATATATAAATATATATATATTTATATATATATTTATATATATAATTTAGTTATATGTATATATATATTTATATATATAAATATATATATATAAATATATATATATTTATATATATATTTATATATATAATTTAGTTATATGTATATATATATTTATATATATAAATATATATATATAAATTTATATATATTTATATATATATTTATATATATAATTTAGTTATATGTATATATATATTCATATATATAAATATATATCTATAAATATATATATATTTATATATATAATTTAGTTAAACTGTAGTTTAGCTTTTATAAACCAATCGGTGCTTACCCGCACTTTTTACAATTTCATTGAGATTTCGCAGTCGACAATATTTGACTTTCCACGAAAAATTTGAAGAATCAAAACCCAAATTATTTAAGGAATCTTTTAAATTTTTAATCAATTAGAATAATAGAAAAATGATCAACATTTTTATCAAATTTCGACCCTACCTCAATCCTATAATTGCTAAATCGGCTGAGACTGTAGAATATACCGACGTCTTCTCTGCTGAGGGGTAACCCCCCACCAAACGAGTGTCCTGATATATGACAATAAACAGTCTCATGGTGAGGTTTCAGTAATGCTGGAGCTTTGAGGAATGCGGAGTACCCCTTCATTGCCATCGTTCCCAGGTTCACTCTGCTTCGTAAAGGTAGTATCTGTTAGGGTCCTATCTATAGGTCAAAAAGGACTAAACTGAGTACTTATGCTAAACTGAATTGTTGGAAATAGAACTGTTTTTTTTGCATTGAAACTGTGTACTTATGCAAAACTGAATTGTTTGAAATAGAACTGTTCTTTTATGCTAAACTGAATTGTTTGAAACCCATCACGAAAACTATCCATATTAGATGAACCAGACATGCAGGACACTGCTGGAGAAGTAGGGACGAGCTCATAAGTGATGTACTCCTATGGACCCCTTCAGATGACCGAGCAAAAGCAGAGCGAGCAGCTCGAACCTACACACAACAGCTCGATGAGGATACGAAGTGTAGCCCTGGGGACCTGCCGAAAGCGATAAACGATAGGGAGAGGTGGCGAGAAAGGGTTAGGGATATCCGTGCTGATGGCACGACAGGATGACGATGATGCGTAAACAAAAATCTGTACTTATACTAAACTGAATTGCTTGAAACTTTTATCAAAATGACTTAATTCGGCGTTAAATGACTCCAAAAGTGTTGATATGCCGTAAATAAGACATCCAGCGACTCATCAATCTTATATATATGTAATATAATGGCCGACGGGTTTCGTTTTATGCCTTTGGGTTTTGCAAGGCTGAGAACCTTTCGGCTCAGTGAATGGGTTACTTAGGTGCAACATTAACACAAGTGTTCACGCGCGCGGGGGCGGAGCGGATGTGTCACTCAGAGATGTCACAATAGCCCGAGATGGGAAACGGGGCTAGAAAGTGCGAATGACGTCACGCACGGAAGCGCACGGAGGATTTGGGGAATTTTGAAGAAAGTTAGTTGAGTTGAGAACTGGACACCGAACGAGAAGGGTTGACTTTCGCTTGCTCGCGGAGGCCTGGGGCAGGTGTAGCACGAGATGCGGGGTGGGGCAGATGAAAAAGCCAGAAAAGAAAGAATGAGTATCTCTCTCCCTATGTCGAAGAACCTTTAAACTCAAAGGTAATAAAAACTTTCGTACCTGAACTGAGAAGTCGTTACGTGTTTTTCGAATTTCGAGATTCCTATGTTCTATATGTATATATATATATGAACATTTCGCACATCCATATCGGGCTATGGTACAAATAAGCAATGAAATAGATAAAGCTTCAGTAGATTTATAGAATCTTTTTGTACATATGCTTAAAACGTTCGACTTATTTTTAAGTGAAAATCTAACATTCTGTTCTTTCAAGTGTGCATTCTATTTCAAAACTGCTTACTTACTCTAAATTGAACGAAGATATGATACATTAAGAAATGCTGACAGAAACATTGCAGTCTTTTCCTGCTGATAATTTTTTAACTGTATCCGTTTGTTCTCTCCTACATAGTGACATACTCACACAAAGATCTTTTACACATACAAAATATATTAACTATATTTGTCTTTAATTGGAATCATTTTGAGATGAGGTTTCTTAATCTGAGAATTAATTTTTATTTATTGCGGACTTTTTTTTTTCTCATCTTGGTAGTTTTTATGTTGTTTCTTCTTTGACTACGTTTCGGCCAAATTTCACCTCTGGCCTTCTTCAGGTGATTTTACCGCGACCTCGGATAGGAATGCTGAGTCTTGTAACCGTATCCCCAGTAATTACTGCCTTCCATAGTTGTTGTCTATCGCACCACGTTTTTGACCAAATAAACCTCTAGCCGGCTTGGGTAGGTTCCAGGTGAGCATTGTCAGAAGATAGCGGTTTTTGTGTTTCTCAAGTGGATTTACGTGAAGTGAACGCAAGCGTCTGCGTCCAGTGTAATATAATAAGGGGATTAATTAATCATATTAGTTATTTAATTGAGTTGGTAAAATTATACGTTATGTAAAAACTTTGGGTTTGATTTTAGTTCTTCGCAAGGGTTATATACTTGCCGTGCCCAAGAAATTGAGGTTGGAATTAGGTCGAGTTGACGGATTTTTTTTTTTTAAATTCGGGGTTAGAGACAGGATATGAAAACAAATCAAGCACTTCTCAGCTGGCGTAAGAAATAAGAGTTTATAACTTGTGAGATGGTTCATGATCAGATGATGCAATAATTAAGAAGATGAC
>CAUZXS010006014.1:0-138987 GCA_963585895.1 Sepioteuthis lessoniana
TGTTCACTCCTGGCCAAGAAACTGTCTACTTACGATAAGATTGCTGTACACGTGTATTTGAACCAAGGTTAATTTTTTAATGTAGTGTCCTTTCTCTAAGAAAAGCTGTCGTAACAGAGTAATAAAGTCCATCTTGTCCTTCTATCTATCCATAGCTGGGCGAGTTGGATCTATGTCTTTACCAAGGGCATAATTAGGAAGTGAAACGTTAACAGAGTTGTCCAGGATTCTATTTCCAACGACTATAACCGTTACTCTAAGCATAAGATTACGGTTTGTATATCTGTAAAAATCTGTTTTGATATATCAAATGTTTATAACTAAAGAATTAAGACATCAAAATATTTCTTGACATGATGGTTTAATTTTTTTTTTCTCATGGTAATGCTTTGATGAAAACAAATTAATCAAGAAGTGCTGAAATTCTGGTCAGGAGAGCAGTATAAAAATTAAAAAGAATGAGCTCTCACTTACTTATTTTGTGTCATTACTTATAGATCCATACTTCTTCTATAAAATAGAAGACAGAGTCGTCATATGAAATTTTAATGATCATTTATGAAAAAAGTTTCATCTGACGATTGCGTTATATATACATATATATATATATATATATATATAAAGAAGAAAATAGAAAACCAAAGTAATCCAAAACTCATGAATTTATTATAATAGAAAGTCAACGTTAAAACGTTTAGGTTTTAGTAAACTTTTATCAGGACTTTTAGGTGGTGAAAAAGTGTTGCTAGAACAATGATGGATTTTTTTAATTAAAAAATCTAAAAATAAAATGTTTTAATATTGACTTTCCATTATGAAAAATTCATCACTTTTGGATTACTTTGTTTTTCTATTTTCTTAATACTGTCAGATTCATTTACATTATTTACTCTCTCCCTCACACACACACACACACACACACACACACACATATATATATATATATATATATGTATGTTGAAGAAATAGATTTAGAGTGAATCTGACTGCAAGATAGAAATATGTGGAAAGTTGGATAAATCAAACACTTAACTCAGATTTAGATGTGTGATATTTCGTTCGGCTTTATTTCATCCCGAACGAAATATCACACATCTAAATCTGAGTTAAGTGTTTGATTTATCCAACTTTCCACATATTTCTATCATATATATATATATATATATATATATATAATCAAGGCATACTGACCGCCTCAATTCCCTTAACTCTCATTTTCTCTCTCTCTCTCTCTCTCTCTCTCTCTCTCTCCACACACACACTCCATATCTATCGCTCATCACTCTTGGTAGGCCTTCTAGACAGCCTCCAGTGTCCTCATAAATCCGGTAAATGTAAACTTTTTCTAAATGCCCAACACTTGTGGGTTCAAGTATAGTTCAGAGGAGAATACTTCTCTAGAAGTGTTCACCTAGTCTTTTTGCTATATTTATAATATATAATGCATAAGATTGTTCATTATCGGTGACAGAGATTATATATCTAAGTCAGGATAGCGTCATTGCAGAGTTTTGGTCTGATGATCACACGAGCGAGAAACTGACAGTAATAGGAATCAAACTCCGTAGACCATATGTCTACACTATACTAACCTATATATATATATATATATATATATATATATACATATATATATATATGTGTGTGTGTGTGTGTGTGTAGCGAATAAAGGAGAAAATGAATGAATAAAAATCCGCTTAACCAATTAAATTTTTTTATTTCTTTAAATTGAGTGAAAAGTTTGCTAAAAAACAAAAGTACAAAATATTTTCTCGTAAGTAAAGATAGTGTTAGCCAGAGCGTAGATATTAATGAAGCAGCCATAGTTAGCTTAAATTAAAGGAACTTATTCATGAGTAAAAATTATTTTGTGTGAATATGCCACGATGTGAGAGAGAATATGTAATTATGCCTTAATGAACATATATGTTAACTGCCGTCAATAAGGTAAATATAAATACAAAAAACATTGGTTTAATTTTAGAAACATTAAACGAATTGAAATGAAATGCATTATGGAAAGAAAAATATAGATTTTCATTCAAAATAAATAAACCGAAGGGTTTTTGATTTAGAGATAATTCATTACTTAATGATAGTTGAGTAAACAAAGACAAATCCATGCTTACTGTTAGTTGATTAAGCACAGACAAATCCATGCTTACTGTTAGTTGAGTAAGCATAGACAAATCCATACTAACTGTCAGTTGAGTAAGAATAGACTAGTTCATTCTTTTTGAAGAAATATCTATTTCTTCGCTTATTTATACTATTTAGGAAGGCTCGAAATTAGGTAAAAAGTAAATGATATAAATCTAATTGGCTAAGAAATTGTATTTTTAATATTTTTGAGGGAAAAGATTTTTTAAATTATTTCGGAATTTGATCCTTCAAATTTCTCGGGGCAAGTCAAATATTGTCGTCAACAGAATATATTGAAATTTACCGACTAGTATGATGATAAAATAATAGCGTTAATAAATCTAAAAATACTGACTGAAAAACTACAGCGAGTTGAACCTATTTTTTGCATAAAAAATTAACACATTTTTGTATGGAAATCAGTTGAGTTCCCATATATATATATATATATATATATGTGTGTGTGTGTGTGTGTGTGTGATTAAATAGGACAAACACTTTGTGTCTGCTTATTCTATTTTTGCTCCGTTCAAGTCGTGACTTTTTGATGGTATGAATTTGGCGCCAAATGGAGACATCTTTGGTGAAGAAAATGATGAAATGACGAGCATAATGACGAGTCATATGCATTTACATAAAGATTAAAAGGAAGAACAAGTGAGGGGGAAAATTACGAAGAAGAAGAATTTTACAAGATGTAAAAGAAAGAAGTGGCAGAAAAGTCCGATAGGCATTTGAGAATGAGGCTTCGATATTCAAAGTTTAATCAAACGTATCTAAAGAAGAAAATTCTGCCTATATATAAGCGTGTGTGTGAGAGAGAACGAAAGGGAGAGTGATTGTGTGTGTCTGAGTGTGTATGTGTGGGTGATGTCAGTATTGAGCACTCTTCTTATGCAAAAACTTTTCCTATTTGAAGTTTTTCTAACATGATAGATAGATAGATAAATAGATGGAGGCGCTCATATTGTAATGGTTACTTTCGGCGACCCAAGTTCAAATTCTAAATGAGGCTGTTTGCATTTCGCATTGCGCTGATACCTTTGGGAAAAGTATGAATCTGACCATTCTGTCTCCAACAATAGATATATAGTAGGGTAGACTCGGTTCTTTAACATTAGTATGGCGACTGGTCTAAGAAAAAGAAAACTCTAAATCAACCCCAGTTAAAATCCGCTAAAAACCTGACCATGGGTCACATCCTGCTCGTGCGGTAAGATCGGGTGTCTCTCTCTCTATATATATAGATTGATTGATTGATTGATTGGAAATATTTCGCATGAAAGAGTGATGAATGCGCTTATGGCAGAGCAGCTATAAAACCTATATATAGCAAAGTTATGGACATTATAATTCCGTTACTTTTTCGTTAAGTCTCATGTGTTTTACATATTCTTAAGACGGAAATATTACAAATAGGGACTACATCTCACGCTATAAAGATGCTTGATTAGCTACTTTTTTCACATTTCCGTCCGAAGATTGTGTAAAACTTCACGAAACTTAAAGTAACGGACTTACATTGTCCATAACTCGAGTTTATATATATATATATATACATGTACGGGTCTGATCCGTTTTTGTCCTTCATGGTACCTCGCTATACACAACTGTTTGCTTGAATATATAGATGTATTAATTTGTGCATTTGTGTATAAAAATTGTGTTGAAAATTGTTGCAAATTCAAAACATATAACAAGCGTATCCTGTGACACTGAAACAATGAAAGACTGTTGTAGTGGCAAACATAAAAAAGGGCGGTAGTCACAGCGGTAGTCACCTCGTAAATAACATACATAATTGATCTGACAACAATTTCCAGCAGTGAAATAAAAGGCGAAGTGCTTAAAAAACAAAAGAAAAAAAAAATAAATAAATCGTTCTAAACATGACGAAGAAGAGTCGTCATACAAGAGAAAAGTCTTGCCGGAAGTCAGAAGACAAAATGGCGGCAAAGCTTGGCAAATCGAGAGTCGTAAAAACGTTTAACGAAACGTGACCGATCAATAGCGCGCGAAAAGGATCCATAATTATCGTTACCGAGGAGAAGGATGGACTATCTCACGTCATTTTTGTTGTCTGGCTTCCGCACATTTTCTGGTAATTTTTTTAGGCTGTAGTTATTGTTGCTGCTGGTAAATGGCGTCAAAAAATCATGCAATGTATTTGTCAAGTTTATACACGTAAACAACAAATATATGGTCAAGTGCACACAAAATATGTTATGCATAATTCATATACAAAACGACTATATATATATATATATATATATAGAGAGAGAGAGAGACGTATACATTCATGCTGATAATGACGTACCTTCATAGCAAGATACATAAAGGCTATTCAATCTATCTGATCTAAAAAAATTATATCTATCGAGCAAGAAAGAAAGAAAGAAAGAAAGATTTTGGATCGATATTAACAGATTATCATATATAGATAGTGGTTATCATGTTCTTATGTCTATATAATATTCTTACTTCAACTCAGAGTAAGTATATACATATCTGCGTATGTACGCGTGCGTCGGTATATCCATAAAGAGAGACAGAGACAGAGAGAAAGAGAGACAGAAAGAGACACAGACCAACAGACAGAAAGAGTTTTTCATGATGACATAGCCACATTCGTGATAAAAATGACGCACCTACGTAGCTTGATACATAAAGGTTATTTAATTTATCACATCTAATAATTTGTTGCTATTAGATGAATAGATACAAACTACTTAGATAGGTAGATTGATAATGTATATAATCTGTCATGAATATAGATTTCTCAAACGTTGAATCTGTATATATATATATATATATATATATATTGTCATCCACAGATTGACTGTTTCGTTGTATCACAACTCTTCTCTGTGGCTAGAAATGCGAGATCACAGTGTGTGTGTGTGTGTGTGTGTGTGTGTGTGTGTGTGTGTGTGTGTGTGTGTGTGGCTGTAGCTGTGGCTGTGTATGTATGTAATTATGTGTGTGTGTGTGTCTGTGGCTGTGTGCGTACGTGTGCGTGTACCTGTACTGAGATGTAGTAGACAGGTTCTAACTGGTCACCCAACCCTTGCTCGTCAATGTGAAGGAGTTCACAGGAGTACATAGCTAATGTGTTTGTGCTTACTTCTGTAGCAGTGGTACGCATACTTGGTTCGTTTGATTTGGATGGTTTTCGTGGGGTGCTATTTAGGTAGGTGCAAGTTTGCGATGCGCATGTCACTTGACCAAAGATTTGGAAGGTGGTTGTTAGTATCAAGTTGGTACGTTGTTTTGCATTGTTTCATTCCGTATATGATGAGAAAGCTGCATAGATGAATATACATCATCATCATCATGTCGTGCCGCTAGCACGGATATCCCTGACCCTCTCTCGCCTCTTCTCCCTATCATTCATCGCCCCTGGCAGGTCTTCAGGGCTACATCCCGTATCCCCACATAGCTGCTGTATCTATGTTCGAGCTGGTCGTCCTGCATTTGCATGGCCATATGCGAGGGTCCACAGGAGTACATCACTTATGACTTCGTCCCTGCTTCTCCAGCAGTGCCCTGCAGGTCTGGTTCGTCTAACTTGGATAGTTATCATGATGGGAGGCATGTGGCCGTATAGTTGGTGTTTTGTGGGGTGTTGCCGCTAGGACTTATTCAATATTGCTCGCAACATTCTTGTGTAATTGCCGTCTAGCTTCTTCTCCAGCCGTTTAGTTAGTGTCCAAGTAGTGAATCCATATAGCAGTATCGATACGACTGCTGCTTGGAAGAAACTGCGTTTCATTTTATCGGTTAGGTCTGATTTCCATATGATCGAAAGCCTATCGATGTCCATGTCTTCGTTAGCCGTGTGTCGATGTCTTTTTCGGTTGATGAGACGCTGCTTCCTAGGTAGGCGAATTTGTCTACTAGTTTCAGAGAGGTTCCGTCTAGTGTGGAAATGTCACCTGTTTGATTATAGCACATGTATTCCGTTTTGTGTGCATTGACATGTAGGCCAATGCCTGCGGCAGCTCGTTCCAAACTATGCAGTAGTGTTTCGGCTTGGTTGGGTGTATTCGCCAGTAACGCTATGTCATCGGCATAGTCGGCGTCGGTCATTGTTTTTGCGGGGTACCTTCTGCTTCTTTTCTTTTTCAGCTCGAAGCCGTTTTCTCTTATTTTATTAATCGAATTTCTTAGCACGTAATCTAGACAGATGATAAAGAGGTATGGGGCTAGTGTGTCTCCTTGTAGTACTCCAGCTACAATGTCGAAATATTCTGTGTCACCATTCGGTGAACGTACTTTCACTTTGGTGTTTCTGTAGAGAATCGTTATTGCTGCTACGGTTTCTTTAGGTAGGCCGTATGCTAGTAGAATTTGTTCCATTTTTCCTCTGTGAATGGAAGCGAAGGCCTTGGTAAAGTCGACAAATAGTAATGTCACTTGTAGGTTTTTTTTTTTTGCCCGTACGCCCTCAAGGATTCTACGGATGGTCAATATTTGTGAGGTCGTGGATCTAATACTTCGGAAGCCATTTTGATTTTTCCTAAGGATGTTGTCGATTTTGGGTTCTGTGCGGTTTCGTAGTAGGGCATTGTAAATTTTGGCTGTTATGGATGTAAGTGTTATGTCTTGGTAGTTCTTGGCTTATCCGAGGTCACCCTTTTTAGGGAAGGGTGCAAAGATACAAACGGTGTATTCTAATACACCATTTTTACCTTTGCAGAGTTCTGCAAAGAAACCCCAATTATACACAATACAAAAATATATCTTTACATTCATTGTAAACCAGAGCTTCTGAAATTTTTTGAATGAAGCACCCCTTGCAACCAAACCTAATTTCAATTCACCTCCCCACAAGAATCAAATTGAATATTAAATCACAAATAACATCTTTATAGTTCTAGAACGCCTTGTTTGATCAACAAACTTTAAAAATGATTTCCCAGTGTGAATAATTTTTTGGCCCAGATAAACAAGGAAGACCGGAGGATACTGCAGTCGAAATGTTGTGTTTTAACAACAATAAAGATGAAGACAACAGTCCGAAAAATCACAACGAAAATAATAATTTGACTGTGTTTACTACATTTTATATAATTAAAGAATCAGTAAACTATAGATAAAAACGCAAAATCTTAGAATATTTTTAAAGAGAAGGTTGAGCTTGGTGGGTGCTATAGAAATCATGATTGTTATGTTGGAGGTTTGAGAGTTTCTCTGTTCAAAATGCTTCTCTATTTGTTTAGCGAATAATTCTCCTAGCTAAACCCAAATTTTAAGAAATACAAACTTGAAAAACGAGATTAACAGTTGCAAAAAGTTTTGGGTAAAGTTTTTGACATCTGATAACAAGTCAACGAAATTCAACGATTTTCGTTCTCGTTTTTTAAAGGGATTTATAAATGTGATGCAGCGATACCATATCTTAAGTTGTCATGCGAGCAATACAAAATTACTCTGTTGTTTTATGACACGAAAGTTTATTGCTACTAACTTTTTCGTAGTAGCAGCGAAACGAGAGGGATAGGCAGTACAAATTACTTGAGCCCAGTACATCGACAGATAGAACAAAGAGTGAGAGACGAAACGAGCAACTACAGTCTTTGACTGCAGCCGATCCCAACTCCTGACGCCAACTGACACTGCGTCTTAGAAATCTTATATATTTTCGTCTAATTATTTTCTCTAATAATCTTTTAATGACATGTAATCGCTAAAAAGTTTTAATGACACGTCATTGCTAATATCAGCCGACATTCATCTAAACGTTTATCTTTAATATTTCGCTTACAACTGATTCTAAAACAAAACTCTCATGCTTTATTTTGACAGTTGCTCTAATAAGGTTAGAGTTCTTAATCTATTTCTGCTGGGGAAGAAGAGATACCTTTCCCAAGGGCATTAGCACGAAGAGAAATATAGTCAACTTTGTTCAGAATTTGAACTAAACTTTTTCACTGCTTTCTACTGGTTTCTTTTATACTTAAAAAATTACCTCTTTTTGTTTGTTTGTTAGTTTGTTTGTTTCATTTCTCTTTCTCTTCTTCTCTCTGATTTTCTTTTTTTTTTTTTTTGCATTTTTTCTTTTCTCTGTTTCTTTTTTGTTCTTTATTCTTTCTTTTTGTATATTCTTTCTTTCTCTCTTTCTCTCTCTCTCTCTTTTCTTCTTAATTTCTCTCCTTCTTTCTTTTCCACTCATTGATTTTCCTTTTTATCATTATTGATCTTTTCCTTCTTTCTTTCTTTTTTTTTTTGTAATATTCTTTACTTGTTTTTTGTTTGTTTATCTTTTTCTTACTTTTGCATTCGTTCTCTTTCATTTTCTCTTTCTGTTTTCTTCCTTCTCTTTTTCGCTTTCTTTTTTCTTTCTTTCTTTTTGTATATTCTTTTTTCTTTTTTTATTTTCTTCATTATTATTATCGTTCTTTTCCTCTCCCTCCTCTCTCTTTCCTTTTCTCTTTCTTTTTTCTTTTTCTTTTTCTTCTTTTATTTCTCTCTTTTTCATTCTCTCTTTGATAATTGATGTTTTTATATAAATGTTTACTAAACATAGCCAAGCCTGACACAAGGATACATTATTGGATCTCTTTGTGAAGATGGGATTCACATGCACGATTGATGCAAAAGATTCTTTACCGGCAAATATTCATCGACATTCCGATAATATCACGTGGTATATAGTTCCCTTATATCCATTGCTTACAAGTCGGCTGAAATATTAACGATCGTGGCACTAAAATGAGAGTTAAATACGAGATTCAAATAAAACGTGAGTGATTTCACTTCATAATAAAATCTAAGATTGGCAGGTTTTGGTGTTAGAGACATACCTACAAGGTATGTTCAAAACGTATCAAAACGGAAGCTGTATTTACAGGCTACATGGTTATATAGGGCGTCTCAAATACACAGTTATATAGGGCGTCCCAGATACATGGTTATAAAGGGCGTCTCAATATACATAGTTATATAGGGCGTCTCGAATACATGGTTATATAAGGCGTCTCAATGTACATGGTTATATAAGGTATATCAATACATATGGTTATAAAGGGCGTCTCAAATACATGGTTATATAGGGGGTCTCAATATACATGGATATATAGGGTGTCTCAAAATACATGGTTATATAGGGCGTCTCAAATACATGGTTATATAGGGTGTCTCAAATACATGGTTATATAGGGCGTCTCAATATACATGGTTATATAGGGCGTCTCAATATAGATGGGACCCATTAGACAGTTAATAACTCTACTAATAATAATGTTTTTTTGTTTTTTCAGATCTGAAAATAGTGTGCTATAACGACTATTAATCCTCGATCACAATGCTTTGGACAAGTCAGGAAAAATATTTTGCCTCACTACTTATTGGGAGGCAAATATCTTTCTAAACTGTGCAAGCAAATTTTTGCAGGATGTTCAACTTAACAATTATCACCAGAAAGGTCAAATTTATTGTTTGGTACACAAATTTCAAGCCACAGAGTCAGTAAACAACCTCAACAAAAAGACAAAAAATTCCAGATCTGACTGGAAGTTTACTGCAATATGTCCTAATAATATGGATGCGGTAAGAGATTCTGTCGGAAGGAGTCCGAAAAAGTCTCTCCGAAGACGTTCCCAAGTGCACTGATGAATAAAGTCAATCGATTTCTTCTCTTAAGATTTAGTTTGACTTTTCTGAAGTGATATGATTACTTTTTAAAACTCAGATGAAAGGAGACTTAATGAAATATGTATTATCATATTTATGAGTTACATCTATTTTTGTATTGGATTCCAAGCCACATCGGAGTTAGAGGAAACGAAAGAGAAGACTCGGCAGCCAAATCGGCCTTAGATGTAAGCCCCAAAGCTATCTCCATTCCATATACCGATTCGAAACCGATAATCAGTAAATTCCTTCACAAAAAATGACAACAACGATGGGAATCAACATCAATGATAAACTCTTCCAAATTCAGCCCACCTTGGGAGAATTGAGACCAGCTTTTAGAGCATCGAGAAGAGAACAAGTCGTTATATCCCGACTGCGCATTGGTCATACAAGGCTTACTTACACTTTCATACTGAAACAGGAACCACAACCACAGTGTTTGACGTGTCAGACAACTTGCACGGTTAAACACATTCTTGTAGAATGCAGAACTTTCGCTGACATCAGAAAGCGATTTTTCAAAGTGACTAGTTTAACCGAATTGTTCGAAAATATTAAAATAGATGACGTTCTGTCCTTCTTGCGAGAAACAGGTTGTACGAAAAAATATGACGAATTAAAACTGATTAATCATGTGCAAACAAGTGAAATCCTGCTTATAGAAAATTTTACCTTCTAAGTATTCATTGGTAAAAGGTATATATATACATATAGACAGAATTTGGCGTTAAATAACCTACAAAGGTTGATACGCCATAAAACCCAAACAACCTATCAATCTATTTTGAGACACCCTGTACCGAGTTAGAAAGGAACAATGAATGAAATATCAATTTCCTTCAAATAAAGACCTCTGTTCAAAAAGTATCTATACTTAAACTGTATTTACCAAGACAGAAATAAATAATGAATGAAACTTTAATTTTTTTCAAAATAATCCTCTTCGTATTCAATATAATTATTCCAGCAATTTTCCAAAGAACTTCTGAAACTTATCTTCCGATCTAGGTGTAAAACTGCACTATCGTATTTCTCTTACATTCTCTTCAAATTTTATTCTTGAAGAAATTTTTCGGTTGAGGATGCAAGAAAAAGTTTCTTTAGAATAGATGCCGCACTCATGAAATTTTGTGTTTAGCCAATGCATTTCGTTCAAAAAGTATGTACCATAGCTAGATACAGCTATGTGTGAAATGGACATATAATGTTCACATATATATAACATAGAACATAGGAATCTCGAAACACGAAAAACTCTTACGACTTCTCAGTTCAGGTTCGAAACTTTTTATTACTTTTGAGTTTAAAGGTTTTTTTCGACATAAGGAGAGAGAGAGAGAGAGAGAGAGAGAGAGAGAGAGAGAGAGAGGTACAATCTTTCTATTCTGGCTTTTTCAACTGCCCCCCCCCCACTATCTCGTGCGACACCTGCCTAAGGCCTCCGCGAGCAAGCGAAAGCCAACCGTCTTCTTCCGAGGCAGGATTCAACTCCACTGACTGACTTTTTCAAAATCTCTCAAAATCCCCCGCGCGCTTCCGCTGCGTGACGTCATTCGCACTGTGTAGCCTCGTTTCCCATTGTGACATCTCTGAGTGACAAGTCCGCTCCGCCCGCGCGCGCGAACACCTGTGTTAATGTTTCACCTAAGTAACCCATGCACTGAGCTGAAAGTTTCTCAGCCTAACTAAACCCAAAGGCATAAAACGAAATCCCTCGGCCATTATATTACAAGTAGAGAAACTGAAGTCATAACTTTTTTCATATTGACACTGACTTGCTCACTTAAATTTTAGACATTGTTTATACGTCGAGACATTTAGACATTTCTAGACTTCCAAACATTGAGACATTTTCGAGACATTGTCTAGAAGTCTAGAAATCATTCCTCTCTTATATAAGTGATATAAATTAGATATATGTTTATCTGGAAAAGCAGAACTGTAGTATTATAAATAAAGAGAAAGACGAGTTGATAGAGTTCAACATCTCTTCCAGTGTGCTTGGTGTGACAAGATATGGTTGCTCTAGAACCCTAGACCAAGGTCACCAGGTCTAAGTCATGACAGAAACCATAAGATGTCACCGACTCGGGGCAGAAGTAGGGGTCGAATGTTCTGTGAACTATATATATATATATACAAATATTTATCCGACCTTTCACATATTTCTATCATTCGGTTACGTATATGTTACGCCAAGAACGATGATGGATATGGTATAAAACATCCGACTGACGTAAAGTCAGCCGGGTTTCGATCCCAGTTTGAAGCATAACGCGGGTCTAGCCACACTGAAGAGTTGTAATACAACGAAAGTATGTCTATGGATGACAATATATATATAAATATATATATATATATATATATATATATATATATATCACGAATTTCGTGACTTGGTTCCTTGTTCTCTTTTAGTAACTGGATATTAGAAGACCAATGTTTGCTGTTAACGGATTGCGAGGAACGAATCAAAGATACAAGAAAAGTCTTGTTCTTAAAAGAACGAAAGAGTTAACTCTGTAGTGTCTGTTTTTCCCTTTTTTTTTTTACGGCTTCCACATCCTCAGAAACTGAACAAAGAGAAATTAGAAGAATTAAGGTCTTAACACAAAAAGTCTTGTGCTTTCTGCTCCCCAGCTGACATAGTAGTCGTCGGTGACTACGCAACTCAAACATTCATATCTCAAACATTACCCGGTCAAGCGAGGGTAAGTTATATTAAATGTAAGCTTTTTGTTTTGTTTGTAAGAAAGACTTTGTAAACAAACTGAATAATAAAACTAGATATTATTAAAGGAATGTCTGTGTTTTGTGGCCCACTTTAAAGATATGTTAAAAACAAGAATAAATACAATCAACATTAGATGAACATTATATTGGAATAAATGTGACAGAAATTGTCAATATGAAGAGCTATAGAAAGATAAATCTTTTTCACTTAATATTTGAAGTTTATGTGTCGCATTATATAAGAACTTAACAATGGAAAAAGGTCATAAAGTACACAAGAATTGATCGTCTTGTATGCAGACGCACTCACTAAAAAAGACAAGTATATATATATATATATATATATATTTGTGTGTGTATGTGCTTTTCAGCAACAATTCACACACACACACACACACACACACACACACACACACATATATATATATATATATATATAAGTTCTCTTATACTCATAATTTTATCTATCACTTTGTAGCCACATAAAACTGCAGACATGAATCTATACATGTATGTAAATATATATTCAATTTTAGAAATTAATTTCCGGTTAAGTTGTAGGTTTGACTGGAATATAGATTGGGCAAAAAATGCATATCCTCTACAGCATATATATATATATATATATAGAGAGAGAGAGAGAGAGAGAGAAAGAGAAGCACCCCTTTATACATACATACACAAATATATATATGAGTTTTTTGAAAATATACACAGGCACAATGAGTAAATTGCGTATATATATATATATATATATATATATATATATATATATATATATGCTTCTATATATGTATATGCTTCAACATATATATATATATATATATATATATATATTACCAATGGTCCGGGAGATCGGGGTTCAATCTCTTGATCGAGTCATACTAAAGACTCAAAAAATGGTACTTAATGCTGTCTTGCTTAGCACTCAGCATTAAAGGTACGGATCAAGGGTAAAGTGGAGCAATCCAGGGAATGGAGTAGCGCCCTCTCCTATACCGCGGTGTAGTAGCTATTGAAAAGGGAGCCTTCGGGTCACCCTCGACTATGGTCGCAAACCTTACTTACTATATATATATATATACAGAGGTATATATATGTATATATATATACAGAGGTATATATATATATATATATATATATATATACAGAGGTATATATACATAACTTAAGATTGGCTAATTATCACTATTTTGAATCATTAATTTCATGCATGTGCTCTCTTTTTTTTTCGGGTTTTGTCTACTGTGCAGCAAACTTGTATCAGTTATGCACAGTTTGTAAGGAAAACACCACCATTGCGCAGTTGACTTCCCCTGTAATTTGGAAACAGCATGCTGTACCGCTTGGAATATTTGGTTGTCAATATGAGGACAAGACAGAGGACGTGAAAAGAGATGAGTCTAATAGTGTTAAGGAAATTCCAGTTGCTCGGAAGACTCAGTCGGATCGTTCTCATAAGAAAAGAAATACTGAATCTTTTGGTGAGATCCAGACCTCGATTGACAATGATCCCAGCAAGTCAATCAGATCCATAATCTGGGACATGGGAGTGTTTGTGTTTCTTATCAGGCAAGTTGTGCATGAAGATATTCGGTATTTCTCATACAACATGAAAAAAGAACCAATTTTTATCACATGCTGAAATAAAATTGTTTTAACATTTAATGTTGTGTGGACAAAAACTATACTTATACTAAATTGAATTATTTGAATTAGAGTTGTTTGACTAAACTGAATAGCTTGAAAGTGAAGTATTTTTGACAATTGAACTGTGTATTTATGCTGAACTGAATTGGTTGAAATAGAATGGTTCCTTTCTATAAAGATAGATTTGGCATTAAATAACCAACAAAGTTTGATATGCTGTAAAACCCAAACAAACAAACAAATACAAAACTCCGTGTAATACAAAAGATGAACTGAAGGCAAGGATCACGGTAGAATTTCACAATCTAAACAAGATCTGCGAAAAGACTTGTAGATTCCCAAGTCGTCTGGAATCCGTTGTTGAAGGCAATGGCGATTTCATATAACAAATTTAATCTGTTATATTACAAGACATTTTCAAGTAATTTTGGCTAAAATATGATATAGTTTTATTATTTTTGAGTGATTTAGACAACAATTTACTTATCGCTCCTTCCCTATCAATCTATCTATCTATCCAAACATATACTTACTCATATTATGTTGCTTCTGAAAATTCTTGGGCAATATGGCCATCTTTAAGTGCATCTTAGAATTATCTTTGAATGATGTTCAGTTATCTCTTATCAATTGTAATTTATCGTTTACATATTCATATATAACTCAACCCCTCCGCTCGGGCAGGATACGACACAAGGTCAATTTTTAAGCTGAGTTTAACAGGTTTGAATTCAGAGTTTTCCTTCTCCTAGACTAGTTGCCTCACCAAGGCTGAAAAACCCAGTCTGCCCTACTATTTACCCATAGCTGGAGGGAGAATAATTGGATTCATACCTTTCCCAAGGGTATTAGTGCTATGTGAAATGCAATCAGTCTCGTCCTTGATTTGAACTCGTGTCACCGTCTCCATTTCCTAAGATGATAACTATTACACCACGGGCACATATCTTCAAAAAAACTTTACAAACTCCCCAACCGGTTCAAACCAGAATCCCTTGTATATATACAGGGTCATCATCATCATCATGACGTGCGGCTAGCACGGATATCCCCGACCCTCTCTCTCCACGCCTCCCTATCATTCATCGCCTTCGGCAGGTCTTCGGGGTTACATCCCGTATCATCACATAGCTGCTGTATGAATGTTCGAGCTGGTCGTCCTGCTTTTGATTGGCCATATGCGGGGGTCCACAGGAGCACATCACTTACGATCTCGTCTTTACTTCTCCAGCAGCGTCCGGCATGTCTGGTTCGTCTAGCTTGTATAGTTTTCGTGATAGGTGGTAGGTGGCCGTACAGTTGGCGCCGTGTGGGGTGTTGCTGCCAGGACCTGTTCAATATTGCTCGCAACATTCTTGTATAATTGCCGTCGAGCTTCTTCTCCAACCGTGCATCCATACAGCAGTATCGACACGACCGCAGCCTGGAAGAAACTGCGTTTCATTTTATCGGTCAGGTTTGATTTTCCAGGGTAAGGAAGCAAAATTATGATTATTTTAGTATAATAATAAACAACTTGATCAAACAAGATTTATTCTAATTTTAAAAAATAAACAACAAAATTAGAAGATGGACACAAAACAGCAAATTTACTCCATATGGCCGGCATTTTTCTTCAATTATTGTATCAAAACGCCTTCAAAACGATTTGCATCCTTTCAAAATAAATTCTTTCGACATTTTATTCCATTCCTTCTCAATAGCAGTCTTAAGCCAACCAATATGTCGATGGGAAGTTGCATTTGATTTGTTTTCTAAAACGCCCCATATAGCGTATTCAAGAGGGTTAAGATCTGCGCTTAAATCCTTTTTAATTGCTGTCCTCACAGTTTTCTCGTGGACTTTCATTAGCCTGCTTTCTTATGGACATTGACGGGTCTTTCTTAATCACCGTAGCAAGAGCAGTTAAAATGCCTTCTTTTCGTTTTGTGCTCAATCCTCCACTACCACTTCTTGTTAAAAAGCTCTTTATCTGTGAAATTTTTTCTTTGCTTTGTATACAAAAGATAAAGTAACTTTGGCTTGGCTTCGACGTTAAGCAAATCATAGATTCCTTGTCGTTTCTTTCTTGTTCACTTATATTGTCCTGAATCTTAGTGCTTGAATAATGAGAACTAATCATGAAAAAGTAGATTTATCGTGTTTAAAAAAAAAAAAATGGACTGATCAGATTGAAAAGAAGAGGTCTAAAAATTATTCCATATTTTGCTTCTGTTCCCTATATATTCTTTGCTTTGTTTAATGGCATATCAACCTTTATGGGTCAGTTAATACCAAAGCCACCCTTATAGAACAGCAGCTAAATTATTTAACTCAGTTGCGGGAGGATGAAGGTTTCATGCCTTTCCCAAAGGTATTGATCCAAAAAGTGAACGTTATAGCGTGATTAGTTCGAGGCTGTATATATAATTATAATTATTGCATATACTGATTTGATATATATATATATATATATATATATATATAAAAGTAAAGTTGGCGACCTTAGTCGAGGGTGACCTGAAAGCTCCGTTTTCAATAGCTACTACACCGAGGTATAGGGAAGGGTGCTACTCCATTTCCTGTATATATATATATATATATATATATATATATATATAAACACGCGCGCACACACACACACACACATATATAATGTACTTTGCTATATTTATAAACAAAGTCTGCACAATAATGGTGATTTTACATACATATCTTGGCCTGATGATCACTTAAAGGAAAAACTAAGAGTCACTAATCCGAGCACACACACACACACACACACACACACACACACACACACACACACACACACACACTAATCTATCTATCTATCTGTTAAACTTGAATAGCGTCTGAAAGTTTTTCGAGTATGCCATCATCATTAAAGTGGAACAGCATTAAAGCCGAATCATAAGTGGAATGTGCTAATGCAGAAAGAAGAAAAACAACGTCCATTGAAAAAAAACCCAAACACGCCAACCGTCAAAGTAGAATGCTGTAGAGTTTGGTAATAAATAATGCATGGACCTACACCTACGCAAATAATACGAAAGCACAGATAGAACACGGCCTCATAGATACGAAATGGAATAAATGAGCATTGAATTGCGAGGCATATTCCTCTTTCCAAAGTGCGTCTTCCGATCACCGAATTGTTAGGGCAAAGATACGTCTGAGCCTACGAAGGAAAACGACTCGAACAACAGCAACCGTACACTGTGACTGGTCCTTGCTAAACAATAGGGATATTAAAGATAGATATATGTTAACACTAAGAAATAAATCCGATGCACTTCAAGAGATGTCATTAACAGCGACTCCGAATGACGAATATGAGAATTTCATCAATGCCCATTTAGAAGCGGTAGCAGAATGCATACCAACTAAACAAAGAGCTAAACCTAGAGACCCATGTGAGACATTAGCGGTTAGAAAAAAGCGTGCAGACGTAAAAACCGCGGCCCAATTCAAGAGGTGGAACCCAACCAATATCAATGCTCAGAAACCTAAGAAGGCACAAAATGAATTAACATCTACCTAAAAGGACAAACAGAATACATTCAAAATCAGATCAATTAGATTAGAGACTCGGTTGAGAATAGACAATCTTGCATTGCATGGTAGACGGTAAACGAAGTGAGCAGAATGGAGAGTACAACGAAAACAAAAGTGAATGTCACCATCTAAGAAGAACGTATATACAAATGGAAACAACATTTCGAGAATTTTACTAGAAAACCTCTGAATGTTACGCATGGCCAAATCAAGAAAATTATTAGTAATCAACAAGGTATCAAACTAGAACAGTTTACTCAAGTACTCGACCCAGTACAAAGAAAAATTAAAAATAGGAAAGCAATGATGAAATACCCCCAGAAGTATGGAAGGCCAGGGAATTCGACGACATACTGCTCCGACACTGTAATGCCGTATATAATTAAAACACAACAGACGGATTGACAAAGGGATGTATCCTCCTATTCCCTAAAAAAGGTGACCTCGGAATTGCCAAGAACTACCGACATCCATAGCCGCCAAGATCTACGATGTTCTACTACGAAACCGCATAGAATCGAAAACTGAGTTGATACTTAGGAAGAACCAAAATATTTTTCGGAGAAAACGATCCACGACATCACCAATTTTGACTATCCGTCGAATTCTAGAAGATGTACGTGCACAAAAACTTGAGATATCAATATTATTTCTCGACTTCTCCAAGACATTTGACTCCATATTCAGAGGGAAGATGGAGCAAATGCTTTTCGCCTATGGCCTCTCCAAAGAAACTGTCGCAGCCATAATGATGCTATATAAAACACCCAAGTAAAAGTCCACTCACTGGGCACAAACTACTTCAACATTGCAGCAGCTGTGCTGCAAGGAAACACATTAGCCTCATGCCTGTTTACAATCTGCCTAGACTATGCGCTAAGAACGTCTATTGAAACGTTTAATGAAAGAAAAGGGTTTCAAGCTGGCAAAGGAAAGAAGCAAAAGATACCCCATACAAATACTTACGAACACGGACTATGCCGATGACATAGCGATTCTGGCAAATACACCTACTACCCAAGTCGAATTCCTGCTACTTAGTCTGGAACGAGCAGCTGGTGGAATAGGCTTCCATGTCAATGCAGACTAGACGGAATACATGTGCTTTAATCCTAGAGGCGACATCTCCACACTAATGGGTGGGCCTTTGAAACTAGTTGACAAATTCACCTAACTTTAGAATCAGTGTCTCATCAACCGAGACGGACATTGATACGTGACTAGCAAAGACATAGAAAGCTATCGATAGGCTAGTGATCATAGGGAAATCAGACCTGATCGATAAAATAAAACGCATTTTTGTACATGAAGCAGTCATGTCGATACTGCTATATGAATGAACAACATGGTTGCTAACAAAACGTATCGAGAAAAAGCTTGACGAAAATTACACAAGAATGCTGCGGGCAATTTTGAACAAGTCCTGGAGTTAAAACCCCACAAAACAGCAGCTGTACAGCCATGTACCACCCATCACGAAAACTATCAAAGTTAGACGAACCAGACATGCAGGACACCGCTGGAGAAGTAAGGACCAACTTATAAACGACATACTCCTGTGGACCCCTTCACATGGACGAGTAAAAGCAGGACGATCAGCAAAAAAAAAAACAAACTATATACTATAGCTCTGTGCCGATACAGGATATAGCCTGGAAGACCTCCCGGTAGCGATGGACGATAGAGACGGGTGATGAGAGAGGGTCAGAGAGATCTGTTTAGTTTAGTTTGGTTTCTTTATTCAATGGCATATCAATCTTTATAGGTTATTTAAAGCCAAATCTATTCTAGAAGAATAGTAGTGGTACTATTTAACCCATAGATGTGAGGATAAGGGTGTTCATACCTTTCCCAAAAGGTATTTGTCTGAAAGTGAACACAATGGCACGACTGGAGTACGAACTCGCTTATTACGATACCGCAGTCCGCCGCTTTAACCACCACACCACGAAGACCCCCACCTCCCGAGAGAGATCCGCGCTGACATGATGATGATGAAATGATAAAATCTTTTTGGTTTAGAAAAAAATGAACGTATGATAAAACAATGGTCAGTGTATACCTACTTTTAGGCGATATCGTACATTCAAAGTTGCAAGCCGTTGTTTGTAAGTTTGTTTCTCACAGGTTTATCTCTTAGAACGTGTGCTAAAATTGCCAAACATCACTCCACTGGGCGCCTCAGGTTGTGTAATGGTTAGTAAGCTAGACTAGCAAACCTTCACAAGTGAGTTCGAGTGCCTCATTCCTGTGGCCTTGTGCCACATTTAAGGATAAGATTTTGTAAATTACTACATCATAAAATTCAGCATCAACCCAAGATTTTAGATGATAAGATTCTTTACCAGATGTAATTGTCACGCCATCTGTCAGCGAAATTGTGTGTCTGCTTATGACCGGAAGTTGCACAGCTTTATTGACACTGACATCCTGTTACATATAAGCTGGGTTTTAGATTTAGAAGACAGTCATGAAGCCTGTCAGTCAAAGAACTGATTGTATATTGTATAAATAACGGTTTTTGCCTCAGAATTTGTTTAATATTTCTGTTCTCTTTTTTTAAAAGTTGACGAGGGTTCAGTCACGTGTTATAGTGGTTGGTGGGAAAGTTATCGGATCGAAAAAGTTGTAAGTAGCAACTGTCCTAACTTTGTCAACGAGGCCATAGTCCCCTTCAAAGTACTCTTGTTAAGATATACTCTTACTCTAGAGTTACCTTTCACTTTTCAAAACAGTCTACAACGTCATCTTTTGTTATCACCCTCAGTTTTTTCATCAGGTTCGCCTTAATCTTGTCTACGGTGGTCCAAAAGCGAATTTAGCTTTAGAAAAAGCCAGAAGTAGCAGGTAGCCGAAAATGGGCTATTGATGGAGGTAGTTGTGTGGCTAATGTACCATGAGGATATGATGTTTCGCACTCCCTATCCCTAAAAAAGAAAAGTTTGCAGAAAATGTGAAGAATTCATTCTGGTAATTACGCTTAGTGTAACAGCTTGATGTTGCCACAAAAAATTCTATTCAGTTTTCTTTCTGAAAATGTCTTTTTTTTATATCCTCTCTGCTCAACGGTACATTTACACATTGCTGAGGTGACACCTGCCACAAACATTGAAATATTGCGAATGAGACATCCTGGAAAAAATTGCATGATATTCAACATTTTTGTTGCACAAAAATAGTTATCGATGATCTATAAAATTTAACTGTTCGGTTAATTGATTTATTTCTTGAGTTTAACGGTATATCAACCTGCCTGGTATTATTTTATGCGTAGAGCTTAGAGAATTGCGTACGTTCATATTAACATTTTTGTGTAGTTCCTGAAGAGTTTTGCACACGATTATATGATGTCAAGTATTCCTATCAAATACAAATAATCTGCAAACAGATATAATTAACGCATAGAAAGAATCCTAATAGGTATTACCATTCTGGGACCTGGGACCTGGGAGTAATGACAATGAAGGAGTACTCTCACTCCCCAGATCTCCAGAACTGGAGTCTCAACATCAGATCCAGTTTTGTGTCATATCCAGAACACCCCTTTTGGAGAGAGGGTCTTAACCCTTAGCAGCTACAACCACTCCGGATTGGATTGGATCTGGGAGTAACGACAATGAAGGGATAATCCACAATCCCCTGAGCTTCAATACTGGAGTGTCAACATCAGATGCAGTTGTGTGTCAAAACCCAGGACACTCCTTTTTTGGAAGATAGGGGTCTTACTCCTCTGCAAGTTGTGCTCTCTGCATATTTTAAACCTCACCGACAGGGCGGGTTTTAACCTCTTGCGGGCGTTGATAAACTTTTAAGTCCTCACAAAATATATATAGTTCGATTTTACTTGGTTAAAACGCTGCTAGAAATTTGTGTACAAAACAATGAATTTGGCCTTTCTGGGGATAATTGTTAAGTCGAATTTTTTGTGAACAGTTGCTTGCACAGTTTAGAAAGATTTTTACCGCCAAATAAGTAGTGGGGCAAACTATTTCAGTTAGGTATTATAATTTCAATAATAGTCTGCTATTCTATTGTATCTGTTACGAGGGCTCATAAATTCCTAGCTTCTGAATTTCATTCCATGACTGTTGAAAATCTTATGATAATAATGTATCATATTCTCCGTCATGACATCAGAGAGCTGTTGACTCTTTGCTTGTGACGTTTATGGAAGAATAGAATTGATAGAATTGATAGAATTCTGAACTGTAAGCTGGCGAAGGTAAGGCTTTTTGCTACTGAAGTTGGACAAGCGAAACGGAAACCTTGTTCTCGATCAGGACATATTAATCAAAGATCTCTCTCTCACACACACACACACACACACACACACACACACACACATATATATATATATATATATATAAAAGTAGTATAGTATTCCTGAAAATTCATCGGATTTCTATGCCTGCAGACATCAAATTGGTTGGCTGGTTGGTTGAGTTTTATGGCACATTAACCCTTGTGGGTGATTTAATGCATAATCCTGTTTATATATATATATATATATATATATATATATATATATATATATATACATATATAAAGAAAAATTATTAACAAGGCAAATCAAGTAGAAGGAGAGATTTATTGAGAAGCAAAGTCGACACTATAGCGTTTCGGTTCTACTGAACCATCATCAGGACCATGATGGGTGATATTAGCGATGTTAAGTCAACGATAGATGTTTAAAATGCAAAATACAAAAACCTAGGGAAAATTTGTATAACAAGAAAAAGTCGACCGTTTAATTAGTGAATCAGCGTTTGTTGTTTTAAATTACGTCATTTGACTTATTAGGAATATTGTGTAGAATTTATGTTACGGATGTTTATCGAGAAAGATTTCGAATCAAAAAGAGGAAGAAAAAGAAATTAAACGGCCAACTTTTTCTTGTTATACAAATTTTCCCAAGGTTTTTGTATTTTGCATTTTTAACCTGGGGTTGAACCCTGGTCTCCCGGACCATTGGCGAATACTCTACTACTGAGGCCAATGGCCCGGTTAGCTTGAGCTACCGAAACTGTGTTATCACCCTGGTTGGCGGCTGATGAGGTTAGGGTATCGCACGTGCTTTCACACGTTGTATGATGAAAAAAAATATATAAGTTGGTAATATTTTTTCGGCGTGGACTGCTATCCATAGGTTATCGATCATACAGAAGTCTGACCTATTCGATAAAGTAAAAAGTGATTTTTTCCAAACTGCAGCCGTGTCAGTACTACAGTACGGGTTCTCCAGATGGACTTTAACAAAACGTATGAAAAAAAAAATGGGAACTACACAAGAATGTTATGTACTGTTTCAAACAAATTCTAAAAAAAAAAAAACACGCTGTACAGCCACTAACCCCCCATCTCAAAAACCATTAATGTCAGACGAACAAGATATACGTGATACTCCTGGAAAAGCAAGGACGAACTCATAAGTAGAATTCTTCGATGGACCTTACACATGGACGTGCCTGCATTGACCGACCAGCAAGAACTTTGCGTGGACACTGAGAGTAGTTTAGAGGACCTACCGGGAGCGATGGACGATAGTGATGGGGAGGGAGGGAGAGAGAGAGAGAGAAAGAGAGAGAGAGAGAAATCCGTATTGTCAGCGTGAGTGGACGATGACGACGATATATATATATATATATATAGTAATTTACTAACCTTTTTGCTTAGATGTGGCACAAGGCCATAACGATATATATATATATATATATATATACAATGCACCTTTCTGACACAAGTTCAATAGCTCAGCATTTAAAAAAACATTCATGCCCAACAACACAACTACGAAAAATTCTCACCGACAACACAACAATACTCGAACATCAAAATAATAAACAAAAACTTCAGATTCTCGAAACCTGCAACCAGCACTTAATAGAATTAATTTTCAAACCAGTGCTAACGTACTTAAATGTCTTTAGTTACTGGCACTATTTACAGAATTACATTTAAAAGCAAGCGCCATAATCTCCAACAGCAAAGACGTCCTTACACAGTAGTAATTTGCTAAAACAAAAGTTACATCACTTTTGTAACAGATTCTCCCCTGATGATGGCCCATAGTCGGGCAGAAAGTACTAGGGATACATACAATTATGGACAATACCTTAATCAGTTCCCCCCGAATACGATAAAAGTAATACGGGAATTCGAACGGATCCAAAAGAGAATATGTTGGCATAAAATGTCTATTATGTTCAATGAAATTTGCATATATATATATATATATATATATATATATATATATATATATATATATACGAAGTTTACTGAAAATAGTCAGGCCATTTTATATAAAAGAAAAGGGCAATAGTCTTTTTTAAAGACTGGGGTTAGACTGAAAATAATTTTAGCCAGCATTTTTGCAAGTGTTGCCAAAAGTGAGCAATACTTGTGGGTTGTTTAGCTCTGACTTTTTGGTCAAGCTCATCCACACAACAGTTCAATGAGATTTAAATTTGTTGATTGTGTCGGCGAAGAAATCAGATAAGGAATGTGCTGTTCCTCTTTGCTTTTAATTTACTCCTGGCAGAGTTTACTAGTATGCTTTGAGTTATTATCTTAGATGAGTACAACTCCTTGAACCACAAGCCACATTTCTGATGGGATCGTGTGATGCTGCAATATGTATGCTGTGATTGTTGTTCTAATTCATATTTCCCTTCACCTAGTGCAAATCCCCAACTTTGCAATGGCAAAAGCTCCCCATACCATAGCAGAGAATCTTTCCTGCTTTACGGTTGATGTAATACAAGGGGTTGCAGGTTTTTTTATTAACTCTTCAACATATATAGACCCTGCTATTTGATCAAACTTTGATTCATATTTACTTAGGATTTTATTCCACTGCTCTATCATCCAGTCTGTGTGTCTTGGCCCACTCAAGTTTTTTGACATTGTTTTGCTTCCTCAATAGTGGTTTCTTGACAGCAATTCTACCATATAGGCCAGCTTTACAGAGTCTTCTCCTCGCAGTAGATATTGACACATTTTTTCATGAGACTGGTTGAGTTATTCAGTAATGTTTGGAGCAGTCAGCTTTCTGTTATGTAAGCTGATGACTGATGAAATTGTTCTCTGTTTTTGTTGATTTTATTTTTATTTTCTCCCATTTCCTGATGTCTTCTAACAGTTTTGGGGATTTTTATTTTTACTACAAAAGAAGAAAAACACCTTCAATATCTGGTTATACTCACATCAAAGTTACTGAGGAAGACTTGAATTTAGTATGATAAATAAAAACATTGTGGTGCTTAACTTGTTACTTTTAAAATAACACTTTTCGGATGATGTTTGTTTGGGTTTTATGGCATAGGTTATTTAATGCAAAATCCATTTTATACAATAAAACAGTTCTATTTCAAGCAATTCAGTTTAGCGTAAGTACGCAGTTTTGTTCTATTTGACCCATAGGTAGGACCCTATCAGGTGCTACCACTCTGGGCCAGAGTGGATCTGAGAATGATGGTAATGAAGGGGTTTCCGTATTCCCCGAAGCTCCAGCATTACTGAAACCTCACTATCAGATTGATTTGTGTCGTATCCAGGACACTCGTTTGGTGGGTGGGGGCATCTTAGCATTCTGCAGAGATACAGTCAGTGTATACTACAGCCCAAGCCAACTGGGCAATTTTCAGGGTGAAAAATACATTTTTTTTAGGGTGGCTAAATACTTTTGACTGGTAGTGTAGTTATCATCAGAGATAGATATGAACAACCTGTGATAAACGACCACATAGATATGAACGCACACACACATACACACACACACGAAAATGTGTGTGTGTGTGTGTGTGTGTGTGTGTGTGTGTGTGTGTGTGTGTGTGTGTGTGTGTTCTGATGATCCGTTTAGGTGAAACCTAGGTAGATTTTTTCCGACTCTGCAGGAATTTATATATATATATATATATATATATATATATATATATATATATATATATATATAAAGGCATGTGTCTATGTATATAATTATATATGATCAGAGATAGAGAAATAGTCATGAAAAGATTACGATAAATATAAACGTACATAATTAGATAGATAAATATGAAAAGATTACGATAGATTGGAACATACTTATATATAAATATGTGTACACACACACAAATATATATATATATAGAGAGAGAGAGAGATAGATAGATAGATAGATAGATATAAAAAGATTACGATTCATATGAACATAGATAGATAGATAGATAGATAGATATCAAAAGACCACGATAGATATGAACATACTAATATATAAATATGTACACACACACACACACACACACAAATATATATATATATATATATATATATATATATATATTGATAGATAGATAGATAGATAGATAGATATAAAAAGATCACGATAGATATGAACATACTTATATATAGATATGCACACACACACACACACACACACACACACACACACACACACACACACACACACGCAATAGGCGCCTCTGGTGGTGTAATGGTTAGCAAGCTCGACTAGCAAACCTACACGAGTGAGTTCGAGTCTCATTGGGTGCCCCTTTCATATGGCCTTGTGCCACATCTAAGCAAAAAGCTTAGTAAATTTCCACACACACACACACATATGTATATATATATATAGATTGATAGATAGATAGATATGAGAATACTAATACATAAATATGTGCACACACACACACACACACACACACACACACACACACACACACATATATATATAGAGATAGATAGATAGATAGATAAATAAATGGATAGATATAAAAAGATTACGATTCATATGAACATAGATAGATAGATAGATAGATATCAAAAGACCACGATAGATATGAACATACTAATATATAAATATGCACACACACACACACACACATATATATATAGAGAGATAGATAGATAGATAGATAGATAGATAAATAAATGGATAGATATAAAAAGATTACGATTCATATGAACATAGATAGATAGATAGATATCAAAAGACCACGATAGATATGAACATACTAATATATAAATATGCACACACACACACACACACACAAATATATATATATATATATATATATATATATATATATATATATATTGATAGATAGATATCAAAAGATTACGATTCATATGAACATAGATAGATAGATAGATAGATATAAATAGACAGATTGATCGATAGAGTGTGAATTTTCAAGTGGTCGGAGATAGTGACAGTATTTTCTGTTAAATTCACTCAACCATCAACGATGCTTCAAAAATTGGTTTGGCACTTATTCAGTTAGTCACTCCACACCGAAACCCTCTTGAAAGTTTTGGCAAGATTCTAGTGGTATTTTTCGTGGTTTGTTCTATTTTGACTTCCGCTCCGACCTTTTCCCTAGTGGTTACTACTTCTTTCCGGTCCTGTTGGGGCCGCGACAATCGTCCGGTCTTATTTTGCACCACAGAACAATTCATCCGTGCCATTCGACTTTGTCATTTTCAACCGGGCTCTATTTATCTGTCGAACTAACATTTTTGTTGATTTCAATTTAATACTTTGCTGATTTAAACTCATAACTCAGCGATAACAGTTAGAATACAGAATAGAAGACGTATGTTGAAAAAGTATCGATATTGAAGCTGTATTTACCAAAACAGAAATGAACAGTGAATGAAACATTAATTTTCTTCAAAATACGGGGTATGTTGAAAAACTATCGAGACTGACGCTGTATTTACCAAGACAGAAATGGACAATGAATAAAACATTAATTTTCTTCAAAATACTCGGTGTGTTCATATGGTAATCGAAACTGAAGCTGTATTTACCAAGAAAGAAATGAACAATAAATGAAAAATTTATTTTCTTCAAAATACGAGGTGTGTTCAATAAATGTAGAAACTGAAGCTGTATTTACCAAAACAAGAATGAACAATGAATGAAACAATGATATTCCTCAAAATACAAGCTATGTTCAAAAGGTAATCGAGATTGAAGCTGTATTTACCAAAACAGAAATGAACAGTGAATGAAACGTTAATTTTCTTCAAAATACGAGATGTGTTGAAAAACTATCGAAACTGAAGCTGTATTTACCAAGAAAGAAATGAACAATAAATGAAAAATTTATTTTCTTCAAAATACGAGGTGTGTTCAATAAATGTAGAAACTGAAGCTGTATTTACCAAAACAGGAATGTACAATGAATGAAACGTTAATTTTCTGCCAAATAATTTCCTTGGCATATCTCTCGGTGTACATAAAAGACTTGTTTTGAAGAAGTATCAAGGATGAATTTGTATTTACAAGCACAGAAATGTATAATGAATGAAACATGAATTTTCTTTAAACCAATCTCTTCAGTATTCAACAGACTTTTTCAAGCAAGTTTTCTATTGTTTTGATCTAGTTTGGTTTCTTTTTTAATGGCATATCAACCTTCGTGCGCTATTTAATGTCAAAGTCATCCTTATAGAAGAACAGTGAAGAGAACATTGAACCGATATCTGAAGGGACGTAGAGGCTTATACCTTTCCCAAAGATATTAGTCCGAAAGGGAACGTAATAGTGTAACTAGAGTTTATTTTCACAGTCCAGACCGTTAGCTACCTCGCCACGGGAACTCCACCCATTTTCTATTAGTCGAAGCACCTCAGGAATTCTTATTTTAATGTAAAGTGAATCTGTGCCTTCGTATTTCTTTTAATATCCTCTACTCCCTCAAATGTTTCCCTTAAGATTAATTTTCAGTTTAGTAAACAAGAGAATATTACGCGATGAGTTTGGAGGTTGTTGAACTTTCACAAACCTGTATTTCATCAAAAACTTCCTACGAAAATATGTCGAGGCGGCTTATCAAAATTTCCGGACATTTGATATTGATTAATCTAGACGACAGTCTAGACGTCATCACTTTATTGCATAAGTTGCTTCCCTTCGTGCATATCTTTAATTCTAAAAAAAAGTCATCAATCAGTCAAGGAATGAAATTAAATTTCGAGAAAAAAAAAAGGTTTTTAATTGTAATTACAGACCCTTTTATCAGTTTATAGATTTATCTAATTCATAAAATTGCGTAGGAATATTTTCAAAATGTCTTCGACTCACGAGAAAATACTCACCCACTTTAAACAGGGATGAGGTTTAACTTTATCGAAAATTAGATGTGCCTTTAGTTTTGTCATATATAAAGATATTTTCCCTCCAGACAACGTCGGGTATCCATATTAGTCTAAGATAATTAATCGATATTGAAATAATTAACACAAAAATTATGATACAAACGTGTGTGATATTAAAGAAACAATTTGTTTAATGTAATTTGTCTTTCTTTAATTAGATTATTAAAAAACATTTTTTTTTGTAATTCATAAAGAATTAAATTTTTAAAAATATTTCAAATTTTTTTAAAATTTCATTTTTAGATTTTGATTAATGGCGTTTTTTTTTGTGTACGTAGGGAAAAAAACTTTTTTTTTTTAAAAGTAAAAAAGAAAAGGACTTGATTAAAATAGATTAAAAAAATTACAACAAAAGGAATGGATAAATCAATAAAAGATATTTTTCTGATTTTATCAAATGGTCTTCAGTTATTTTTGTTTGAATTTGTATTGTTTTGTGTTCTTAATATTTTTTTATTATTATTTATTTATTATTTATATAATATTTATTTATTATTATTTATTTATTATTTATTATTATTAATAATATAAATTAAATCATCATCATCATCAGCAGCAGCAGAAGCAGCAGCTCCTGCAAAACATGCCGACAACTCTGATTTATTCTTACACTTTCTTTGGCCAACCGTCCCTATCGTTGATCGCTCTTGAAAAGTCCTCTAGACGACATCGAGTGTTCGCACAGAGCTGATAAATGTAAGACTTTTGCTGGTCGGCAAACCCTGATGTATCCATGTGGAGGAATTCATAGAAGAACATCACGGATATATTCGAACTTATTTCCCGAACAGTGCCCAACATATCTCATTCGTCTTACTCAAAGAGTTTGTGTGATAGGAGGTTGGTGGCCAAAATAGTTTTTGTAAGGTGCTGATTTCTGGATTTGTTCTAAATTGTATGCAACATTCTTATTTACCAGCATCCTCTAAAAGAACAGTTGTACGGCCACTTACCTCCGATCTTACAAACTATCCAAGTTGAATGAACAATACATGTTGGGCACGGCTGGAGGAATAAGGAAGAACTCATAAGCGTCGTTTTGGTGTAGAATGATATGCAAGTTTTTGATTGGCATGATGGTTAGAGTGTTCGCTAATGGCCCGGGAGACCTAGTTCAATCCCAGGTCAAGTTATACCAAAGACTTGGTGCCTCCTTGCTTAACACTCAACAATATAAAGTAGGGATCAAGGGTAAAGTGGAGCAATCCAGGGAAAGGAGTAGAGCCCTCTCCAACACCTCGGTGTAGTAGCTATCGAAAAGGGAGCCTTCGGGTCACCCTCAACTAAGGTCGCCAAATTTACTTACTTTATATGGTATGTACATTTGAGGTAAATACCTTTCAACTGAGAATTGTCGCTCATGCCGATGACCTCATCAACACCGTACTGCTAGCTCTTCTGAGAATGAAGAATATTTCCTACTTCAGGTTCAGTCGTTCTCTTGCTTTTGGAGACGTGAAAAGATGACTCGATTTTGTTTTGTATTATCAGTATTCCTTATATTTTTTCTGAATAACTTAATTTAAAACACTGATAACGTTAAAGTAATATCGAGATAACCTTACCTTGATTTAAATATGCTTCACGAAATTCGATTAAGCAGTTATTTGAGATCTACTGTTAGGAACGAAAACTAAAGAAAAACAAAATGGCTGACAAAAACTGTTGCATTGTGGGTATTTGTCGTATTTCAGTCCTGGCAAAATAGTTGAATTGCATAATCTTACCCGCATAGACTAGATTTTTTTTCTTTCGATAAGGTTCCTTTTTTTTGTTTTGTTTAGATAAGGTTCCCTCACAAAACTCCATAGATTTATCCATAGTATGACGGCATGATTAAGAAAAATGTCGTCTGGTTTGTTTATTCATTTCACAGTTTTATATTTCTTCTAAAGCAAAAGATTCAGTAAACCAAAATGATTTCTTGATTGAAGCCAAAATATCTGTAGGGAGATGTTTTTCACCAGAACCAAAATATGTTTGCAAAAAGTTTTTTCAATGTTCTTTTTTCAAATTTCTTTTATCAAATTTTATTTTAAACTAGCAATATATATATATGTGTGTGTGTGTGTGTGTGTGTAGTTGGGCAACAGTCCTTAATTTAGGCATGTTTGATTAAATAATAAAGACACATTTTGTTTTTATAATTCTATTAGGATCCTTTCAAGTTTCTTCATAAGTGTTTTGGTTTTAGCTTGTAATTAGTAGATGAATTTACCGAAAACGTCTCGAGCGCTTTCGAACCCTTCAGTGGCCATCGAAAGCACTCGGGACAATTTAGATAAATCCATCTACCAACTCCAACCTAAAACCAAAACACTTATCAGGAAACTTGAAAGAATCCTAATAAAAATTATATTGACAAAATGTGTCTACTATTTAATCAAACATGCTTAAGTAAAAGGCTGCTGCCTAACCACACGCACATATATATATATATATATAGTATATTATTACAGAATATGGTTGTCACTATCTCACTTGGTGGGTTTGTGGTAAACCAAATGCGGTATAATTTGGAGAACGCTCATTATCTGTGATAAGAAGAGGATTTGCCAGCATCCAAGACAGCGTTGACGCATCAATACAACGACTCGAAGGCTACATTGGAAAACACGGACGAGAACTGATTACATCCCTCAGAAACAATACTGACAACACGATAAACAACAGAATGACAATAACTAGGAAACAAAAATGGGAAGAAAAACAATTGTATGGGCGTTTTAAACGACTAATAAACATCTCACACGACAAAACCTGGACGTGGCTAAGAAAAGGAAACTTTAAGAGAGAAACAGAATCCCTCTAAATAGCAACACCAAACAACGCCATAAGAAGCAATCATATCAAATGTAGGCTATGTGGTGACAAAGACGAAATGAACAATCATATAATAAGCGAATGTAGCAAATTAGCACAGAAAGAGTACAAGACTAGACACGACTGGGTGGGCAAGGTGATCCACTGGGAAATGTGCAAGAAATATAAATTTGACCATACGAACAAATGGTATATGCACAAGCCAGCACCTGTCCTAGAAAATGACACTCATAAACTTCGATGGGACTTTGACATACACACGGATCACCTAATCTCGGCCAGAAGACTAGACCTTATAATAATCAACAACAAAAAAGAGCATTTGAAAAATTGTGGACTTTGCTGTTCCGGTTGATCACAGAATAAAACTGAAAGAATGTGAAAAGAAGGATAAGTACCTCCATCTTGCTAGAGAATTGAAAAAAACTATGGAATACGAAGGTGACGATTATACCAATTGTAATGGGTGTTTTTGGCACAGTTACTAAAGGATTAATAAATGGACTGGAGGACTTGGACGGTGACGGACGAGTGGAGACCATCCAAACGACAGCATTATTGAGAACGACCAGAATACAGAGAAGAGTCCTGGTAACTTGAGAAGACTTGCCGTCGCTCAAACTCCAGTGAAAAACCATCAGTTGACGCTGATGTGAAAAACTCTAAAGGGTAATAATAAATAAGAAATATTAGTTTTTATAGATATTTATATAGTCATCATCATCATCATCATCATCATCATGTCGTGCTGGTAGCATGGATATCCCTGACCCTCTCTCGCCACTCCTCCCTATCGTTCATCGCCTCAGGCAGGTCTTCTGGACAGCGTCCCGTATCCTCACATAGTTGCTGAATGTATGTTCGTGCTGGTCGGCCTTCTTTTGCACGGCCATGTGTGGGGGTCAATAAGAGTACATGACTCATGAGCTCGTCCCTGCTTCTCCAGCAGTGTCCTGCATGTCTGGTTCGTCTAACTTGAATAGTTTTCGTGATAGGAGGCAGGTGGCCGTACAGTTGGTGTCTTGTGGGGTGTTGCTGCCAGGCCTTGTTCAAGATTGCTCGCAGCATTCTTGTGTAATTGCCGTCTAGCTTCTTCTCCAGCCGTTTTGTTAGAGTCCATGTAGTGCATCCATATAGCAGTATCGATGCGACCGCTGCCTGGAAGAAACTGTGTTTCATTTTATCGGTTAGGTCTGATTTCCATATAATCGATAGCCTATTGATAGCTGTCCATGTTTTCGTTAACCTCGTGTCTTTGTCTTTTCGGTTGATGTGATGCTGCTTCCTAGGTAAGTGAATTTGTCTTCTAGTTTAAGAGGGGTTCCGTCTAGAGTGGAGATGTCCCCTGTTTGATTATAGCACATATATTCCGTTTTGTGTGCATTAACATAGAGGGCTATGCCTGTGGCTGCTCGTTCCAAACTATGCAGTAGTGTTTCGGCTTGGTTGGATGTATTTGCCAGTATCGCTATGTCATCGGCGTAGTCGGCGTCGGTATATATATATTGTTGTTTGAGCTCTGTAGAGGATTTTTCGAACAACAAAAATTACTAAAATGCAAACACACAGTACAAATAGCAACATTTAACTTTAGAACCTTAAATAGAATAGGACAACTACAGGAGCTTACGTCATCTGCCATAAAACATAAAATAGACATAATATGCATTCAAGAACACAGATATTAAATATATATTATTATATATATATATTTAAATATCATGATACAGACAATGGATGAACGCTAGCCACTGCATCAGCATGGAAAACTCTATCAATGCCACGATAGGAAGAGTAGGTATGGTTATCGGACCACAAACCCAAAAATCACTAAATAATACAGAGAAAATACAAGCGAGGATGATGGTAGCTACTTTTAATGGCAACCCCAGAGCATCAATCATCTCCTGCTACAGCCCGACCAATATTAGTGAAGAAACTGAACTCATCGCCTTCTACGATGAGCTATATTCTCTTGTGCGTAGGATCACGAAACACAACCTTCTCTCCATTGGCGGAGACATGAATGCCCAAATCGGGAAAAACGGAATCCACAAATACAGCCGACACAAATCGTCAAACAGAAATGGACAACATCAAACAGATTTCACGATAGAAAATAGATTAACATGCCTAAATACAAACTTTCAAAAAAGGAAGGTAAAACTATGGACCTATACATACGCAAACAATACTAAAGCACAGATAGACTACGTCTTTATAAACAAGAAATGGAAAAATAGCGCAATGAATTGCGAGGCTTACTCCTCTTTCGTGGGTGTGTCCTCCGATCACCGAATTGTCACGGCAAAAATACGATTGAGCCGGCGAAAGAACGCCACCCGAACAACGACCACCATACCCTATGACTGGGCCCTTCTTAATAACAAGGATATTAGATATAAATATTTAATAGCATTAAGAAACAAATTCGATGCACTACAGGAGAAGACAGAAACACTCCGAATGAAGAATATGAGAATTTCGTCAACGCCTACCTAGCAGCAGCAGCGAAATACTTACCAACAAAATATAGAACTAAACCTTGAGTCCCATGGGAGATATTAGCGGTTAGAGAAAAACGTGCAATTGGAAGAACCCAACTAACACAAAAGCCTGGAAACTAAAAAAGGCACAAAATGAATTAACAAGCATATACCTAAAAGAACAGACAGAATACATACAAAATCAAATAGATAAGATTAGAGACTCAGTGGAAGATAGGCAATCTAGGATGGCATGGCAAACGATAATCGAAGTTAGCAGAAGGAATATCACAGCCAAAGCTAAACTGAAAGCTACAAACCAACAAGAACGAATAAAACTGTGGAAACAACATTTCCAGAATCTACTAGGAAACCCACCAAAGTTACACATGAGCCAATCACCAGAATTATTTGTAAGCAATTAGACATTAAACTGGGGCCGTTGACACCAAAAGAACTCGACTCAGTACTTTGAATAATTAAAAATAGAAAAGCCGCAGGGCTTGATGAAATTCCATCAGAAGTATGGAAGACCAGACAATTTGATGACATACTGCTCCGACGCTGTAATGCAGTTTATAATCAAAATCCGATTGACAGATGGATGAAGGGATGCATCCTCCCTTTCCCTTAAATGGGTGACCTTGAATTAACCAAGAACTACCGAGGTATAACATTTACATCCATAGCAGCCAAAATATACCATGCCCTGCTATGAAACCGCAGAGAACCCAAGATAGACAACATTCTCAGGAAGAACCAAAATGGCTTCCGGAGAAATAGATCCACAACCTCACAAATACTGACTATCCGTAGAATTCTAGAAGGCGTACAGACAAAAAAACTACAGGCAACATTATTTGTTGACTTTACAAAGGCCTTTGATTCCATATACAGAGGGAAGATGGAACAAATTCTACGGTCTATCAAAAGAAACCGTCGCAGCCATAATGATTCTCTACAGAAACACCAAAGTGAAAGTGCATTCCCCTCGATGAACTATCTTTTCAAATTAGACATCACGTCTTCTTCTGCAACTTTCACATGGTTTGTACTTCTTAGCCACCAAAAATTTAATGAAAGACCTCTGTTTAAGCATGTTGTACTGCCTTTGATTTTCTGTTATTTTGAATAGCCTCAAAACTAATAGTTTTGCCAGATTAAATTGAATTCCTCCAAAATGTAGTGTTTATATCTATTGGAAAAGAATTCAGAAAAAGCAAAGATTCCTCTCATTTATTGAATGATATTTGTATAAATGCATATTAACGTTGTGTAAACGTTACACCCTCACCCCCACCACATTTTAGATCAGTCTTCTAACCATTCCACTTCTTACGCCGGCCGGTGATCAACTAGTGGTTCGAGGGGGTAACGCACATTTCTTTACCTACACAAGAATACGATCGAGGGAACGGAGAAAATAGAAGGACAAACGAACAAACACGAACAAAGCTTGGGGTTAACCAAGAGCAGAGGAAGGTATGCAACACTTTGCATTCCTGATAGCATATATGGACTAACGCTAGCGTGGGTTACTAGCGAAAATTCCACAAAGCTACTGGAATCAGACTCATCTTGACTCACTGTCACTGGACCCTATCTTCTCTGCTACTGTCTCCCGAGTTCGGTGTTGACTGCCCCTGTCCATGGTTCCACGTCAACTCTCTTCTGCTCGCCTCTCTGCTGTCCAGCGCCAACTGCTCTCGTCCGGGTCCCCCGTCAACTCTCTTTCGCGTCCCCTTCCCACTTCCGGATACGGCGAGGTTTCAGGTCCAAGAATCCTTTGTCTGGTTTCGCGCCAAAACAGACAAATGAATCGTCTGCTTTGGCAGCCCACCCACATAGTGCTACAGTTGGAGAAGGAAGGATTTGAACTCGTGACGCCGTGTCCATTTCCCTACGACGATAACCATTACACCACGGGCACCTCCAATTTTTTGCTTATATCATTGCGTGTTAGTTTTTCTTTCAAAAGAGAGCTTATTGAACGGTAGTGGGATCTTGCTATCTGGAAAAATCATCAATAAAAAAAGACTAAAAAAAATCCCTACTGCTTGAAAATAGTCAACTAGAATTTCAATGTCTAGCCAAAAGTAAAAACACTGACGGAATTACCGAAGCTAATACGTAAAAGTGCTCAATTTACAGAGAAGAGCAATATTAGAATACCTAAACCAGAAACTACCTACCCAGTTTTCAACGAATGAATCTTCCAGATAATTCTGACTATAAAATACGTGGTGCCTTCAATAAGATTCCAGACTTTTTTGTATACGCATTTAAAATTGTCGTAGACTTTTGAAAATTTAGTAGATTATTGCTATACGTTATGAGATGACTGACAAATTTTTATGATTTCAGGTTCAAATGAACTGCTACAGCAGCAATTGAAATACACCCTACTAAAGCTGGTTAATTTCAAAAATGCAATCTGGACGTGATGACACTTTAGAAGAACGATATGCAATAAAATTGTGTGTTAAACTTGGAAATAATGCCACAGAAACGTATGGAATTCTTCAGACTGCTTTTGGAGCATCTTGCATGAACCGAGCATCAGTTTTTGAGTGGCATAAGAGATTCAAGGAAATCAGGGAGTCTCTGAGGGGTGATCAGAGGTGTGGGAGGAGTAAGCAAGTCAATACATCTGAGTTGATTGGCAAAAGGGTTAAGGTTATGGTTACTATGTTGAGGTTTTAAGGAAGTTCAGCAAGAGATTCCTAGGGAAGAGGCAAGAACTCTTCAAATCGGATCAGTGGCATTTCCACCAAGAAAATGCACCAGTCCACAACTCTATCCTTGTCACAGACTATTTGACCAAGATGGGCATCAAGACAGTTCCTCAGCCTCTCTATAGTCCAGACGTTGCTCCCTGTGACTTTTGGTTATCCCCTAAGCTCACAGGCGGTCGTTATGAGACAATTGAGAAGATGAAAGAGACTGTGACGAAGGTCATTGACACGCTCACTAAAGAGGGCTTCGATGGGGCCTTGCAGAAGTTGTTGGAACGATACAACAAGTGCATTAGAACCGGTGGAGATTACTTCGAAGGGGACTAGAGTTTCATGTGTGTACTATCAATAAAAGTGCCCATATGAAAAAAGTCTGCAAACATATTTAATGATCCTCGTATATATATATATATATCAGTATTATCCAGTCAGCATCCGAAGACAGTGGGTGTGGATTATTCGCCTATAGGATATATGAGGATTATCATGTAAATCTATGTGTGTGCTCAATGTATGGATATTGCTACATCTCTTTTTCCTTCCAGGTTTATATAACAAAACTTACATAAAGAGCGTATACAGTACAGTTCGAAAGAAACTCAAAACCTGGTAAAATTGTCATTATACATTTATTTCGACGGAGAATATTAACCTCAAGTTAAACCTGTATGGTCATCTGATGAGACAGAGAGTATAATGATATTCTCTGGCGAAATAAATTCTTAATAACAATTTAACCAGATTTGAGTTTCCTTCTAATTGCACAATATATATATATATATATATATAGATGCAAATGTGACAAAACACAAGGTCTTCAGAGGGTGAGTCACTTTATAATTTTAATTATTTGGCAATGTTTAACGTTTCTGTTTTTAAATCTGATAATCATTAAACCTTCATCAGGGCGTTTGAAATGCCTAATGAAACGAAAAGATGAGAAAGTTTTATAAATTCTATTGTCGCTGGTGGCCTTCTTTTTTTAAAATCTCTGTGACGTAACAAGTGTTCGAAACTTTATCATAATATATATATATATATATATATATATATATATATATATATATAAATTAAATCAAATCGCGAGTCAAATTTTTCCTACTAAAGTTTTGCCTCATCTGCTCATCAGGTAATTTCGTTTTAATTTTTGTAATTGGCTCTACTTTGTATTGAGGACTCTGGGTAATTGTAGCATTGCAGCAATTTACGGTGGGTTTTTCTTTTTATTTGACCAATTGATTGCATATCTCTTGATTTTTTTCAACTGGTCTGACGAAGTTGGCCTTTTCTTTTTTTTTTTTTTTTTGTCCTATGATATTTTTCTTTTTTCCCCCGGGCGGTAATTCGAGATATTATTATCTCTAGTTCCTGGCGATTTTTTTTCTTTTTTCCTGGTTACCGTGAATGCTCGTAGATAGTAGGTTAGTAAATATATATATATATATATATATATATATATATATTGCAGTATCGACACGACCGCTGCCTGAAAGAAACTGCGTTTCATTTTATCGGTCAGGTCTGATTTCCATATGATCGAAAGCCTATAGATAGCTGTCCATTCCTTCGTTAGACGGCAATTACACAATAATGTTGCGAGTAATATTGAACAAATCCTGGCAGCAACACCCCACAAGGCACCAACTATACGGTCACCAGCCTTGCATCACGAAAAATATCCAAGATAGACGAACCAGACATGTAGGACACTGCTGGAGAAGCAGGGACGAGCTCATAAATGATGTACTCCTATGGACCCCCCGCATATGGCCAAGCAAAAGTAGGACGACCAGCTCGAACATACATACAGCAGCTATGTGAGGATACGGGATGTAGCCCTGAAGATCTGCCAGAGGCGATGTATGATAGGGAGAAGTGGCGAGAGAGGGTCAGGGATATCCGTGCTCGCAGCACGACATGATGATGATATATATATATATATATATATATATATATATATAGCGAGGCACTACCGAGAAGGAATATAACGGTTACCACCCATGTTGTGCAAAGCTGTTCGAACAAATTGAGAACTCCAGTCTCCGGAGCGTAAAATGTAAACAAATGAAAAAAATTAATGCATATACGTTGAATTCCCTCCCTTATGTTGGGGTTGATAGCTGTGAGATTTTGTTTTGAGGTTGACATTAAGTTGGCCGGGTTTCGATCCCAACTTAGGGCATCTAGCATATTTCGGTACACAGATGAATTATAATACAGTGGCAAGTCTGTCTGTGGATGACTATATATATTTGTGTGTATGAGAAAAACATATATAGTTTGTGTTTTTTTTCCATGAACTCCTGCCTGATGATTATGTTTTTATTTTTCTTCGTTAAAAGCACATGAATCTATCAGTGACTATGGTTGAAGTAACAGTGAGGTAAAATTAGTTCCTATATATATATATATATATATATATATATATTCCTTCTTCCTTTCATTCATTTCTTAATCATGTTTTTCTAAGATGTATCATAAAGACAAATGTAAAAAATAAGATAAAACACATTCTCTCAAAGAGAACGTCGATGCATCAATAACATCACACGAATATTATGCATCAAATATAATTTTTTTCCTACAATCATCTTATACATATAACAATTCATGACACCCGAGGCTAAAAACAGGCAAAATCTACTTTCTAAAAAATAGATCATTTCCAAATTTACAAAAAGCCCAAGAATAGACGACTCAGCCACTCTCTCAATAAAACTGCAGTGTCTGTTTATTTGTCTGGGGCCAGTTTCTACCTAAAAGTTGTGTTGCTAAAACAACATCTTATTCCTGCTTCAAATGAACAGGAATCGACGCATGGTCACACACGGATATACAGTTGAGGGCAATGGTAAATAATTTCTTGTCTTTGTCGGAGTTTTTACCTCAAGCATCAAGCAATATACCTTAGACTGGAAGTAGATGCTGTTAGTGAGCGATGTTTCCCATGAAGTCAAGCTGTTCTTCATTGTGAAGCCAAGTTCGAAAGCAAAGTTCGCGGCCGAGGTTTCGGAGTCATGTGTTAAGAAAATATCATTATTAAAATAATTGCAAGATTTGTCAAGTTATAGTTTTTTTATAGAGTTTTGCAAATTTTGCTTAAGAAACTATTTAAAATCAAAGATATAAGATCGAAATTCAATATGTTTTATTACTCCTTTTAAATCTTGCCCAGTCAGCTTGGGCTGTAGAATACACCGACTGCACCTCTGCAGAGGGGTAAGACTTCCCTAACGAATGTCCTATTTATGACACTAAACAATCTGATGGTAAGGTTCCAGTAATGCTGGGGCTTTGGGGAATGCAGGGCACCCCTTCATTGCCATTGCTCCCAGGTCCACTCCGGCTCAGCGTGGTAGCACCTGATAGGGCCCTATCTATGGGTTAAATCGAACTTACGGCATACTTATGCTAAACTGAATTGTTTGACTAAACTGAATAGATTGAAATAGAAATGTTTTTGACAAACAGTATCTAGATTTAAACTGCGTGCTTTGCTAAACTGAATCATTTGAAATGGAACTGTTTTTTACTTTGAAACTGTACTTACACGAAACTGATTTGTTTAATATAGAACTATTTTGACATTTAACGGTGTGGAGACAAAATCTGTTCTCATACTAAACTGAATTAGCTGAATTAGAACTGCATGACTAAACTGAATAGCTTGAAATAGAAATGCTTTTCATAATTAAACTGTACTTACATATAAACTTCGTGCTTATACTAAACTGAATTGTTTGAAATTGAACTGATTATTTACATAAAAATGGATTTGGCGTAAAATTAACTACAAAGGTTGATATACCATAAAATCCATCAACCAACCAATCATCTTAAATCTTATTTTCCGGATTAACTATTTTTCTTGATTAAAAAAAAAAGCATTCGTATAGCTGATAGTTTTATAATTTCTCTTAGCTGTGATAAATGAGATTAGGGAAATGGTTATTGTCTTAAGAAATGGCAATAGCGACTCGAAATCAAAATCCTTAGGAGGATATTTGCATTTCAAATTGCAGTAATGCCCTTTGGAAAGACATGAATCTCTCTCTTCTTGTTATATATTGACCCTCGACCGAGCCGTCAATCAAGAGATGCACCAGTGTAAATAAGCCGAAGAAGAGCGGAAGCAGGTGGGTGTTGAGAAAGAATATAGACAGGGTGCTCGCGGTCGTCAGTCAGTGGGAGACAGGAATGCCAAAGTGAGAACTAGCTTGCAGAAGGCTGGGCCCTGAGTAACCCACGGTTGAGCAATCCCAACCAAGATGTGAAGGAAGTGCTGCTGTGGTCGAGAGAAGAACTTGGGTCGATATAGCAGTCCGTCTCTGTCTCTATTCATCTATCACAAATAACAGAACATCACCCTTTCGAAAATAAAGTGTGAGAGATTTATATTTTTGTAAAGAAGTTTTCGTTATTGAAGTCGTTCATTACCGGTTAATGATGCTTCCGCATATATGGATATAATTGTATAAGTACACGTGCAGTTGTATATTATAAGTATACAACATTTTTACGAGAAAATAGAAGAGACGACTGAGTTCTTTATCTTTGGAAAGTATATTTATCGCTGCCTCCAACAAGACAGGATTTGACACAAGGTCTTTTTTATAGAGGGGATTTGAGAGAAGTGATAGTTCTGGGAACTAGCCGAGACTTGTACCCTGCTCGACTATGCTGATATTGGTTCGCTGAGTGCAATGTGAGCCAGATGATCTTACTGGACTAGGACTCTCTAAGTGCAATGTGAGTCCGGCACGAATTCTTGCTCATAGCTTGAACTAGAACAGAAAGTCTAGTTCTACAAAGTGCATACGATAAGTTTCCACACTTTTTTCGCTTGGGCATCTAAAATTGTTGTAGACTCTTGAAAATTCAGTATGTAATTGCTATACATGTCATGAGATGACTGACCAATTTTTATGATTTCAGGTTCAAATGAACACCTACAGCAGCAATTGGAATACACCCTACTAAAGCCTGATTGTTACAGCTGGTCAATTTCAAAAATGCCATCTGACACTTAAGAAGAACGATATGCAATAATATTCTGTTTTAAACTTGGAAATAATGCCTCAGAAACGTATGGAATTCTTCAGACTGCTTTTGGAGCATTTTGCATGAATAGAGTATCAGTTTTTGAATGGCATAAGAGATTCAAGGAAGGCAGGGAGTCTATGAGGGAGGATGAGAGGCGTGGAAGGAGTAAGGAAGTCAATACACCTGAGTTGATGAGCCAAGAGGTTAGGGTTAGGGTTACAATGTTGAGGTTTTAATTGATTTCAGGAAGAGATTCCTTGGGAAGAGGCCTGCACTCTTCAAATCGGATCAGTGGCATTTCCAGCAGGACAATGCACCAGTCCACAACTCCATCCTTGTCATAGACTATTTGACGAAGATGGGCATCAAGACAGTTCTTCACCCTCCATATAGTCCAGACGTTGCTCCCTGTGACTTTTGGTTATTCCCTAAGCTCAGAGGTTGTCGTTATGAAACAATTAAGGAGATGAAAGAGGCTGTGATGAAGGTCGTTGACACGCTTACACAAGAGGACTTCCATGGGGCCTGGCAGAAGTTGTTGGAACGGTACAACAAGTGGATTACAGCCGGAGGAGATTTCTTCGAAATGGACTAGAGTCTCATATGTGTACTATCAATAAAAGTCTGGGAACTTATCGTATACTCCTCGTATGTTGGGTTTTTCAATGACTCTTCGCCCACCCGACGGTCACCCGACCAGAGCCGAAGATCATTCGACCTTGAAGTTATCATTGACCTTGATACCCCATCCCACGCGAATGGGAGACGGCCCAGCTAAAAAAAAAAACAGGTACCTGTGCCAGGTAAGTATCTTTGGTAAGGCAACTAGTCTAAAAGAAGTAAAACTTTGAATTCAAATCAGCTTTTCTTCAGTTAAAAACTGACCTTGTGTCACATCTAGTCCGTGATGGAAGGGGTTCGGTAAATATATAATATTGGTTGTGATTGTGTTGTTGGCAAACATGAATTGAATATTCATAGTCAAAATTGATAAGGGTTGCCAAAGTAGCCCGTCAAAAAACCGTCCAATTACTTCCTAGACTTACTTAATAGGTTGTTGAAAAATCACGGAGTGGAAATATTTCCGTTTCGACAGTTAAACTTTTATCTGATCATTATGCTGTTCGTGAAGAAATCTTTAATTCTTTCTCTTTAAATTACTTAATAGTATTTATCGTAGACTCACAAATCAAAATAGGACTTACTTTTTCCGACTGTCAATTACCCAAACAAAACTTAGGCTTTTCCTCACGTCACTATAACATTATTATTTCTTAGATTACCAAGTTGCATAAAGGCTGCCTAACCAGTTCTGGAGATAGTAAAAATGGCCACACACGTTCAACACATTTCTCATTTACATCATTCAAGCCATATCAATACATTTGTTATTTTGCTTAGAGCATAAGACTAAAGAAAAAGAATATGGATTTTGAAGATTATGTTGCACCAATTATTTAAGTTGTTTTTGTCTATCGGCTTTGAAAAATCCACCTTTCAAAGTCCGAGCTTTTACCAAGGCTTGAACACCGTCATGGTTTACATATAATATGCTTTGATGATTCTAAGTCTTTAAAATATTTTTTGGTGATGATGCCTCTCTTAATGGCTTTGTGTCCTGGCTATGGCATTATACTGCATCAAATGATGAGGTTCCGGTCTTGAAGTTTAGAGAATATGGAGTACCTTTTTATTACCATTACTCTCAGGTCCACCCTGCTCTGGTTTGGTTGTATCTGTTAGGATCCCATCTAAACTAATGAAAGGCTAAATTGTTTGAAATAGAACTGTTTGATCATTTAAGTGTGTGTAAACAAATGAACTGTGTATAAACAAATGACTGATGTCTAATTGGATTGTTAGTGATACATAGCGATACTTAGACCCATTTAACATTGTTGACTTATGTTTACAAATCATATATATCTAATTTATATATATATATATATATATATACATATATAAAGAGGATTTGGCATTAAATAACTTACAATGGTTCATATGCTACAAACCCCAACCAAATCAAATTATATATATTTAATATATGGTGCATAAAGAGGATTTGGCATTAAATAACCTACAATAGTTGATATGCCATAAAACACAACCAAATCAAATCATATATATTTAATATATATGTATAAAGAGGATTTGGCATTAAATAACCTACACTGGTTGATATGCCATAAAACTCAACTAAACCAAATCATATATATTTAATTTATTTGTATAAAGAGGATTTGGCATTAAATAACCTACAATGGTTGATATACCATAAAAACCAACCAAACCAAACCAAACTAAGAGGAAAAGGTTTATACTATCAAAATGTGCGTGGAATAAGTTTTGAATTCATTGATTGATTTTAATGGCATTTCAACCGTCAAGAGTTATTTCATGCTTAGAGGGGAAGAATATTTTATTTTTTAGAGTTGTTTCTTAAGAGGTCTTCTTTCCACACGGTTCTATTGAATGCAAACAATTTTTAAATGGATGTATTTCAACCATAGACGAGAATTTAGGAGATATTGCCTCACTGGATGATAGAGGACCTGGGAGTAATCTTAAGAGGAAACGCCTGTATGAAATGAAAATACTTACATCCTATTATAATTTACATTTCACCGATGTGACAACTATTTCTATTTATCTTTGTTTTTATTTCGCCAATGGTCCGGGAGACCTGGGTTCAATCCCAGGTTGAGTCATACCAAAGATTAAAAAAATGGTTCTTGATGCCTCCTTGCTAACACTCAGCACTATAAAGTTCGTATCAAGGGTAAAGTGGACCAATCGAGGGAAAGGAAAAGCGCCATCCCTACACCTTGGTGTTGTAGCTATCGAAAAGGGAGCCTTCGTGTCACCCTCGACTACGGTCGGGTACTTTACTTTTTATTTTGTTTTTATTTTTATGTTTTGTTATTTTTGTAACATACCCATACATGAATATGGGAAACGTATCTAGAGTGTTCATAACATATATACATAGAACACGTAACGAAATACAAAGAACACGTAACGACTTCTTAGTTCAGGTACGAAACCTTTTATTACTTTTGAGTTAAAGGTTTCGACATAAGGAGAGAGGCACAATCTTTCTATGCTGGCTTTTCCATCTGTACCCCCCAACAGGTGTGGCGCCCACCACAAAGCCACTGCGAGCTAGCGAAAGTCACCTTTCTTCTTCCGACCGCAAGACTCAACTAACTGACTTTCTTCAAAATCCCCCAAATCCTCCGCGCGCGCTTTCGGTGCATGACGTCATTCACATCCCCAAGTCACAATTTTCTATCTGGGATTTTTATTTTATCATCTGTGAACGACACACCCTCCCAGCGCACGCATTAACACCTGCGCTCAAGTATGCACTTAACCAACCCATGTGCTGAGCCGAAAAGTTCTCAGCCTAACTAAACCCAAAGGCAAGATATATAAAACGAAATCCCTCTGCCAATATATTACATTTTTTTTAATTTTTATGTTTTGTTATTTTGTTTTTATTTTTATGTTTACTGTTTTGTTTTATTCCTGAAACTATGGCATCAAAGATCAATTTTTAAAAATTCCGCCAGCATTTTGATTGGTTCACTTTTTTTCCCTTTAAAAAAGTGATGTTAGTTTTAGTCTATAATAAAATTCTAAATAACAAACCTCTAAAATTAGCAGACCACTTCCCATACCTCGGTAGCAATATCCCATCGACCGAAAGAGATGACATCATACTCATAGAAAAGACATTGAGTGCTACCAACAGGTTATCGGCCATCTGGGAATCTGACCTCTCTGATAAAAGAAAACGGGAATTCTTACCAGTGTTGCCGTATCAGTACTATTATATGGGTGTACCATTTGGACTTTAACGAAACGCTTGGAGAAAAAGCTTGGTGGAAACTACAAGAAGATGCTGAGTTTGGTTTTTGGACAAATCCTGGAAACAGCGCTCCCCGCCTGAACAGCAGCTGTACGGCTACATACCTCTCATCTCACAAAGCATCCAAATCAGATAAACAAGACTTGCTGGGCACCGCTGGAGAAACAAGCGACGTTTTCCTGTAAAGTCCTACGCATGGACATACCAGTGTTGGATGACTAGCAAAGACTTACATTCATCAGGTCTGTAAGGACACTGGATGTCGTCTAGAGAACGATGGCTTATAGGGCCAGATGGTATGTGTGTGTGAGGGAGGGAGAGAGAAAGAACCAAGAGAATCTGTGCTTTCACCCTGATTTGATGATGATGATATTGATGAAACATTTAATATTATCGTTTATCTAGTTTTTTTTTAGTTCTGCCGGTGAAAACGCAAGTGAGAACTTATTACATTAGCAAAGTGAGAAAAGTGATGTCAAAGACGAATTACCGAGATATACGTATTGTATTTGAATTACAAATATCTGATCACTTCGAGACTAAACTTTTTGAGAGTGTACTTTTAATTCGCAGACGAAGAGTAATAAAAAAAATGAACTATTTGAAACTGTTGAAATCATCAAAATAATCTCCCGTCTCGAATTAGTAAACATACATACATACATACATACATATGTGTGCGTGTGTGTGTGTGTGTAAAGATAAACCTACAAAATACACCCCTATTTGCTTTGCCTCTGCAAAGGGCTAAAACCTTTCCTAACGAGTGTCCTGGTATATGGCACTAATGTGGAGTATCCATCCATTGCCATTACTCCCTGGTCGACTCTGACCTGATAAGTTCCTATATTGAACTGTTTGACCATTTAACTGTGTGTAAAGAAATGAGTGATGTTTAATTGAATTATTAATTTTCTTATTACAATACTTGGAAATATTCTATTGTGAGCAAATGAATGAGTAATGCTTCATAGAAATATTTGTGTTAGATATCAATACTTGAAACCATTTAACGTTGTACAAACAATCATTATCATCATCATCATCATCATGCCGCGCCATCAGCATGGATCTCCCTGACCCACTCTCGCCACCCCTCCTTATCGTCCATTGCTTCCGGCTGGTCTTCAGGGCTACATTCTGTATCTGTGCAGAGCTGCTGTGTGTAGGTTCGAGCTGGTTGTCCTGCCTTTGCTAAAAAACTGACCTTGTGTCATATCCTGCCCGAGCGGGTGGGTTGGTAAAATGGTTATATATTTTTTTCTTTTTTTTTTCTTGTCATGGTAATTCAATTCACAATATAATTCCTCTACTTGAAAAAAAAAAAAGAAAAAAATGTGCATCTATATCCTTGCCCTTGAGGTCATAATAATTACGTGGATGCGTATTTCCAATCCTCCAGGGAAGACGTGGCACTGGAGGTGACCGTGTCCTCTTTAAAGAGTACGGATGCAACTTGCAAGACAAATTCAGTTTAATTGGCCGCCCAAATATCATGACTAGTTAATTTGGCGTCACTTGTGTGCGATATGGATTTGGGGCTCAGTCGTAGAGTTCTGGCTCTGCAATTTGTGGTCACTGGTTCGATCTCCAGCGGTGGAGATCACAGTATAATCTACTGTTAATAAGGTCGAAACAGCTGTCCAGTGTTTCCGTAAGTCGCGCGTAGATGTTCGCTGAATTTTCTGGTTATGGTAATTCAATGTTAGTGTTTTAAAGCAATACTTTAAACCATTTAACAGTGTGTAAAGAAAATCAGACCTGACCGACAAAATGAAGCGCAGTTTCTTCCAGGCAGCAGTCGTATCGATACTGCTGTATGGATGCACTACTTGGACGCTAAGAAAACGGCTGGAGAAGAATCTGCACGGCAATTTCACAAGAATGTTGCGAGCAATATTGAACAAGTCCTGGAGGCAACACCCCACAAAGCAGCAACTATACGGCCACCTGCCTCCCATCACGAAAACTATCTAAGCTAGACGAACCAGACATGCAGGACACTGCTGGAGAAGCAGGGACGCGCTGATAAGTGATGTACTCTTATGGACCCCCACATATGGCCGAGCAAAAACAGGACGACCAGCTCGAACATACATAAACCAGCTATGTGAGAACACGGGATGAAGCCCTGAAGATCTGCCGGAGGCGATGAACGATCGGAAGAAGTGGCGAGAGAGGGCCAGGGACGACATGAAGATGATGATGATGATGAAAGAAATGATTGATCAAATAGAATTATTAGTGTTTGCTAAAAATACTTAAAACCGTCTGATTGTGTACGATCAAATGAGCTCCAGCTCGTTTAATAAATGATATCTACAACCCATGCATTTACAAATGTTGTTTAAGATATAATAATCTATATAACAAGATATAATAATATATATAAAAAGACATAATAATATATATAACAAGATATGATAATATATATAACACGATAAAATAATATATATTACAAGATATAATGATATATATAACACGATATAATAATATATATGTATAACAAGATATAATGATATATATAACAAGATTTCAATAAACGATATTGAGAATTATTAGTGTTTGATAGGAATACTTGAAACCATTTGACTGTGTGTAAAAACATTTGCTCTGTTTTTTTTTTAAACGTTACCTACAAAATATTCATTTACAAATCATATATGTAAAAACAGGATTTGGCATTAAATAACCAACAAAGGTAAATTTGCCATAAAAACCAACCAACCAACCAACCGACAAAACAAGACCATTTGCAAAGCGTACTTCTATGAAGAAAAATCATCAACTAACCTTTTTTTCTCGAAACCTATTAATTCCTTGATTAATAAAAATGTTTACCAAAAAATTATTTACTTAAAAATCATATACACAAAAAGATTTGGCATTAAATAACCCACAAGGGTGGTTATGCCATTAAACTTAACCAAACTAAATTAGACATCAATTAGATTTCGTACACGTCAGTGCCCTTTGAAAATACTGGCGATTAATGGGTCTTTTTTTATATCATATCATAAACTCTAATATCGTTCAACTGGGCCATTGGTATAATGATTTGAGCAATCCAGGGAAAAGAGGAGCGCCCTCCTCTATAACCTCGATGTTGTAGCTATTGAAAAAGAAGCCTTTAGGTTGCCCTCGACTATGTTCAGCTAATTTATAACTTATCTTTTCACATAATTTAAAATTATTCAGAGATTTTCCTTGTATCCGGTCAAGATAAATTTGTTTTTTTTTTCTGACGGCTTTAACAATGAACGCATACAAATAAACAGAAAAAAGCAAGATCCCTTTTAATAATCTAACGAAAACACGATTTATTTTATTTCATCATCATTATTATCAACTTGGGCAGATATAACGGAGTTATCTGACTCTATCTCTCTCACCATCCGTCCCTGTAATCCATCGCTCCAGGTAGGTCTTCTAGACTGCATCCAGTGTCCCCACAGAGCTGATGTGTATAATCTTTGCTTGTTGGTTAACTATAACACGTCCATGTGTAGGAATCCATAGAAGAACATCACTCATGATTTTGTTCTTACTTCACCAACATGATTTATTCGTCTCACTTGGATTGTTTGTAAGATGGGAAGTAAGTGGCCAAACAGATGCTATTGCTTCCTAGATTTCCTCAAAACGGCTCATAGCGTCCTTATCTAGTTTCCATCTTGCTTTTTCTCGATGCGTTTCGTTAGTGTGCCTATGGTGGATCCACATAATAAGATTGACCCAAACGTAGCTTGGAAGAAATTAGATTTCCATATGATTGATAACCAGTCAATAGCAGCCGACGCTTTCGTTTGGCGTAGTTTGAAATCACTATAATCGATGAGATATTGCTACCGACGTAGGGCCGGCCACTTGAGGTGGAGTTATGTAGTTCTCGTTTAAAACACATGAACTTTTTTATTTGTGCTCGCATGGAGGGCGAATTATTCAGCTGCTTGCACCAGGCTATGCTGCAGAGATTCAGCTTGAGCAGGAGTATTTTCTAGAAGCGCTAGATCATCTGCGTAGTCTGCGTCTGTCATAATGTGAAACCATTTTCTTTTATTAGATCTATTGTTTGAAGTACTTACTCCCAGCAGATTATAAACATATATGGCATTTCCTTATAAGACTCCAACGATAATGTCGAAGAAGGCGGTGTCGCCATTGGGTGAACGTACCGTTACTTTCGTATTTTCATAAGGCTTCATGATAGTGGTGACAGTTTCTTTGCGGACACCGTCGTCCAAAAACTGCTTCTTTGCCAGAGGTGTCCAACTCACTGCCTGCAGGTCTCGTGTGGCCTTCAAGGCCCATCCATAGAGTCCTACACCAAACTTTCAAAGTTTTCTTTGGGGCTTTTTTTGCCCTGTTGGTGGGGCTAAAAATATTCTGATTACCCCCATACGTCGTGTGTCCCGAGTATGACACTAAACCTGCATCTGAGGATATGGCTCCTGTTCAGAAGATCTGTGAAGTATGGATTATCCTTTCTTTGACATTACTCCCAATATTCTATGTAAAAAAGGAAACTTTTTAAAAAACTTCACAAAATTCTTTATATGAACGTATAATGGATACCTTTCGCTTATCTCTGTAATATAGTCATACATGAATATGTGAAATGTACATAGGATGTTCATAACGCACATATATAGATAACACAGGAATCCCGAAACACGAAAAACACTTACGACTTCTCAGTTCAGGTACGAAACTTTTTATAACCTTTGAGTTAAAAGGTTTTTCGACATAAGGAGAGAGGCACAATCTTTCAATGCTGACTTTTCTATCTACCCCCACCACGTGCGACACCCGCCGCAAGGCCTCGGCGAGCTCCGAAAGTCAACCTTCTTCTTCCGAGGCAAAAACTCGACTCTCTGACTTTTCTCAAATCCCCCAAATCCACCGCGCACGCTTCCGGTGCATGACGTCATTCACATCCCCCGGTCATATTTACTATCTAGGATTTTTATTTTGACATCTCTGAATGACACATCTTTCCCGCGCGCGTGTGAACACCTGCGCTCATGTTGCACCTAATTAACCCATGCGCTAAGCGAAAGGTTCTCAGCCTAACTAAACCGAAAGGCAAGATATATAAAACGAAATCCTGCGGCCATTATATTACATCTTTAGACCAGAAGTTCCCAACAGATTTTGGGCCACGCCCAACTTTGGTATTTCTAAAGTTCTGATGACCCCCAACCCCGTAAAATTTAATTTTTACGTATTCATTAACGTCGTCTAAACGAAAGCCCCATTTTTTAATACATTAATACTTCTGTTTATAAGGATTAAAGCAAAAAATCACAAAGCTGTTAAACCCATCTCCAGAATCTCTGAGCTTTTATATTCTCTCTTGCTACTTGTATAACATAGCCATACATGAATATGTTAAATGTACATAAAAAGGTTCATAACGCACATATATATAACATAGGAATCCCGAAACACGAAAAACACGACTTCTTAGTTCAGGTACGAAACATTTTATTACCTTTGAGTTTAAAGGTTTTTCGACATAAGGAGAGAGATACCATCTTTCTATGCTGACTTTTCCATCTGTCCCAAACCACGTGCAACACCTGCCGCAAGGCCTCAGCGAGCAAGCGAAAGTCAACCTTCTTCTTCCGACGGCAAAACTACACTCCACTAACTCTCCCCAAATCCCAGCCCACGCTTCCGGTGCATGACGTCACTCACATCCCTGTTCACATCATCTATCTGGGATTTTTATTTTGACATCTCTGAATGACAGTCCGCTCCGCGCATGCGTGAACACCTGCGCTCATGTTTGCACCTAACTAACCCATGCACTGAGCCGAAAGGTTCCCAGCCTAACTAAACCCAAAGGCAAGATATATAAAACGAAATCCCTCGGCCATTATATTACACTTTGTCATGCCAGCAACTTCATCTACTCACTCTCCTATATGTACTATCAACAAGACAAGGATCAGAATAGATGAAAGAGTTACAGTAACCATATGTTGAAATCAACGTTCATCATATATATATATATATATATAAATCTTTTGAGAGAAAAAAGGGGAGAAAAGTATAAGTTTGATAAGTATAAGAGTTAAGTTACTATGATGACCACAAAGAATACTCAATATTCATGAAATATATTTGTAAATTCAATTTATCAAAAATAGAATTAACATATTAAATTAAAATGAATTATCCTTCCTCTGTTAGGATAAAATTCGATTCAAAATATATATATGTTGTATACTCATATGCATATACCTAACGACACAACTATAATAAAGACTTGCCCAGTCGGCTGGGGCTGTAGAATACACCGACTGCTTCTCTGCAGAGGGGTAAGACCCCCACAACGAGTGCCCTGGATATGAAACTAAACAATCTGATGGTGAGGTTCCAGCAATGCTGGAGCTTTGGGGAATGCGGAGTACCCCTTCATTGCCATCGCTTCCAGGTCCACTCTGGCCCGGAGTGGTAGCAACTGATAGGGCCCTATCTATGGGTTAAATAGAACTAACAGCATACTTATGCTAAAATGAATTGAGTAAACTGAATAGCTTGAAATAGAAACGTTTTGGACAATTAAACCGTACTTACACTTAAACTACGTGCTTATGCTTAACTGAATAATTTCAAATAGAACTGTTTTTCAACATTAAAACTGTATTTACACTTAACCGAATTATTACATATAACTGCTTGAATAGTTTGAAATGGAAATGTTTTTGACAATTAAACTGTGTACTTATGCTAAACTGAACTGTTTTCAATAGAACAGGTTATTTACATAAAAATGGATTTGGCGTTAAATAACCTACAAAGGTTGATATGCCATAAAACCAAAAAAACCAAACCAAACCAAACCTATAATAAAGACGACGCAGTTCTTAGAAAAATATGACTCTCATTTTATTGAAAGGGTTGTGTGGGAGAGGGAGTTCGAGACCGAACAGAACTGCCCCCACTCTATTGGCCATAACCGCGTTTCTTTCCCGTTCTCCTGGGCTGCTCAACGGGGGGGGCACTCTGCTGGGTGCTGGCTTTCTCAACTGCGTCTTGTCTCCAACTAACAGACATCCTGTCTTCACTGAGTTATATAATAGTTCAACATCCACCTTCTTCTTGTGGCCGTCACAATTGCACTCATTCAACCCATCCACGGTCAAGGTTATAATTCTGATATTCCTCGACCGGATGCACCTGTTATTTACACAGGGGCATTTCCAATTTTGACAGTCCGGCCGGGTCGTAGGTCAATATACAACACACACACACACACACACATATATATATATAAGCCTTATGCAGAATTGTATTTTTTTCAATTAATGACCTCCATTTATCCTAAAATTTGAATAAATTCATTTATATGGATAAAAAATTCAAGTTGCTTCTCTTTAGCAATAAATTCAAGTAAAACAATTCAAAGTTGCTTGCCCCACCAAAATATTACCATGCCCCACCGGTGGGGCATACGCCTCATGGTGGGAATTACTGCTTTAGACATTAAATAACTGTGGACGAGTTAACATACCGTTTGCGCTTTTTAGAACTGTGAATACAGTTGATGTATCCAAGAACTTGATCAACAACAAGTGTCTTTGTGTCTACCATCTATATTCGTGTACTGGTCGAATTTGGAAAACCTAATATTAGGGCTAGGAAAACTCTGCTCTATCTATACACGAGTATATAAGGAGGTGGCCGTGGTGTAATGGTTATCGTCGTAGGAAATGGACACGGTGACACGAGTTCAAATCCTGGACGAGACTGATTGCATTTCACATAGCACTAAAACCCTTGGGAAAGGTATGAATCCAATTATTCTCCCTCCAGCTATGGGTAAATAGTATGGCAGACTAGGTTCGTCAGCCTTGGTGAGGCAACTAGTCTAGGAGAAGGAAAACTCTGATTTCAAACCGGTTAAACTTCGCTTAAAATTGACCTTGTGTCATATCCTGCCCGAGCTGAGGGGTGAGACCTTGTGTCATATCCTGCCCGAGCGGAGGGGTTGGTAAATAGGATCTATACACGAGTAATATTTTTAAAGGTTGAAATTCAAACTCAGTTTAGATAGTTGATTATAAAATTAATGATTTTACAACCATCAATCCAGTGTCGACTTAACACGGGTAGCCTAGTCGAGTGAGGCTGTAGAATACACCAATTGCATCTCTGCAGAGTGATACCCCCCCATATGGTGTCTTGGATATGACACTAAACTATCTGAGGCTCTAGTAAAGCTGTGATATAATGGCCGAGGGATTTCGTTTTATGTCTTTTGGTTTAGTTAGGCTGAGAAACCTTCGGCTCAGTGCATGGGTTACTTAGGTGCAACATTAACGCAGGTGTTCACGCACGCGCGGGCAGAGCGGACGTGTCACTCAGAGATGTCACAATAGCCCAGATGGGAAACGGGGCTAGCAAGTGCGAATGACGTCACGCACCGGAAGCGCGCGGAGGATTTTGGGAATTTTGAAGAAAGTTAGTTGAGTTGAGAACTGGATACCAAACGAGAAGGGTTGACTTTCGCTTGCTCGCGGAAGCCTTGGGCAGGTGTCGCATGAGATGGGGGGGCAGATAAAAAAGACAGCATAGAAAGAATGTGTATCTCTCTCCTTATGTCGAAGAACCTTTAAACTCAAAGGTAATAAAAAGTTTCGTACCTGAACTAAGAAGTCGTAAGTGTTTTTCGTGTTTCGAGATCCTATGTTCCATGTATATGTTATATATATATATATGAACATTCGATGTACATTTCGAATATTCATGTATATGGCTATGTAACAAAACTGGAGCTTTAGAGAATGCGGAGTACCTCCCTCATTGCCATCGCACCCAGTTCCATTCAGGCCCGGAATTGTAGCACCAGAAAGGTTCCTACCAATGGGTCAAATAAAACTGCTTGACGTTTAAAGAAATAAAATTGTTTGATCATTTAACTTTGTAAATAAATGAGTGATGTTTAACTGAATAGATAGCAATACTTGGAACCATTTAACTATGTTGACTTATGTTCAACTGAATTGTAAGAAATAGAATTCTTTGATCATTTAACGGTGTGTATCTAAAATGTATTTACAAATCATATTTTTAGTACGTGGTGCATTCAATAAGTTTCCAGACATTTTTGTACAGGAATTTAAAATTGTCGTAGAATCGTAAAAATTCAGTATGTTATTGCTATACGTCTTATGAGGTGACTGACCAATCGTTATGATTTCATGTCCAAATGAACAGCTACAGAAGCAATTGGAATACACCCTACCCTAAGCCTGAGTGTCACAGCTGGTCAATTTCAAAAATGCAATCTGGACGTGAGGACACTTTAGAAGAACGATATGCAATAAAATCGTGCTTTAAACTTGGAAAAGATGCGCAGAAACGTATGGAATGCTTCAGACTGCTTTTCGACCAACTTGCACGAATTGAGCATCAGTTTTTGAGTGGCATAAGAGATTCAAGGAATCCAGGGAGTCTCTGAGGGATGATGGGAAGTGTGGGAGCAGTAAGGAATCAATACACCGGAGTTGATTGGCTTAGGGTTAGGGTTAGAGTTACAATGTTGCGGTTTTAAGGAAGTTCAGGAAGAGATTCCTTGGGAAGATGCCAGCACTCTTCAAATCGGCTCAGTGGCATTTCAACCGGGTCAATGCACCAGTCCACAACTCTATCCTTGTCATAGACTATTTGACCAAGATGGGTATCAAGACAGTTGGTCAGCCTCTCTATAGTCCAGACCTTGCTCCCTGTGACTTTTGCTTATTCTCTAAGCTCACAGGCTGTTGTTATTAGATAATTGAGTAGATGAAAGAGGCTGTGACGAAGGTCATTGACATGCTCACACAAGAGGACTTCGACGGGGCTTTCCAGAAGTTGTTGGAATGGTACAACAAGTTCATTGCAGTCAGATGAGATGACTTCGAAGGGGAGTAGACTTTCATGTGTGTACTATCAATAAAAGTACCCATACGAAAAAAAGTCTGGAAACTTATTTAATGATTCTCGTATATATGTTAAAACAGGATTTGGCATTAAATAACCAACAATGGTTGATATGCCATAAAACCAAACGAAATCAAATTAATACCCAGGATCGACTTGTACATGGGTATACATAGTATGTATATATTCATAGACTCGTTGACTGAATTTTAGATTAGATCGTATCGAACTATTCCACAACTTTACCAATATTGCATGGATATGTATGTGAGTGTGCAAGCATCTGTGTGTGTGTGTGTGTGTGTGTGTGTGTGCGTATATGCATTTGCTGATATTGTATTCTCTGCAATAGTGCATAGTGCACACAAGTTAAAATACGCACGTTCAATTGTTTATATGCATACGGCTTTGTAACGTTGCGTATTTGTCTGTGTGTCTGTTTACTTAGACACGGAGCAGGAAGATTTGCCAGCAAGTTCTCTAATCAGATACGAGATTGCTTTCCCAGCGAAATGGTGTTGGCTTTTGTATAATTTATAGCATCAGCGTCATGTTTGAATTCACTCGACGGCAATAAGCCATGTACCAAGCTGAAGTACAAGAAAATCTTTTTACACACACACATACACACGTGCACGTTCTTTTTAAAGGCAGGGACCCTTTATTAATACAAGTTTGATTTAGGGTTAGCGAAAATAGTTTTTAATTTGTTCTTTCCTACAAGTTGATTGGTTTTAAGGCATGTCAGCTGTTGTTGGGTTATTTTTTGCCAGAGACAGTTTAACAATTATGGTTCTTATTTATACAGGATGTCTTGATATACATGGGACCCATGTGAATGCAAATAACTCTACTAATAATAATGCGGTATGAACCCCCTTATCCCCCCAGCTATGGGTTAAATTGTACCACTACGGTTCTTTTAAGAGAATGGCTTTGGCATTAAATAACCTACAAAGGTTGATATGCCATTAAACAAAGAAACCAAAAAAAAAAAAAAATAATAATGCTGTGCTCTTTTTTGTTTCTGATTTGAAAATAGTATATTATAACAACTATTAATCCTCGATCACAATGCCTTGAACAAGTGAGGAAAAGATATTTTGTGTCACTACTTATTTGGAGACAAAATCATTCAGAGCTGTCTCAAAATGGATGCAAGTCTTTAATATAATGATTTATTACTAAGACAAGAAACTCAAAAAAAGATTACATGTCCTGGAAGCTGATATAATAACATATAAAAAAATACACATTGATTTGATGTCTAGTTTAAAGGTTGCGTTTTGAACAGAACGTGTTCTAAATGACCGCCATTGCACTTGCCTCAGTAATAAATCATAATTATATTAATGGGTTGCATTTATTAATGAGTTGCATCTATTTTTAGACACCCTGTACATCGCACAAAAAAGTATCTTCACAATCATTTCAAAGAAATCAATACTTCGTACTTAATTATAATACCAATTCATTAAGATCCATTTCATTATATACGAGGTGCATACGATAAGTTTCCAGACTTTTTTTGTATGGGCACTTTTATTGATAGTACACACATGAAACTCTAGTACCCTTCGAAGACATCTCTTCCGGTTGCAATAAACTTATTGTACCGTTACAACAACTTCTGCAAGGCCCCATGGAAGTCCTCTGGTGTGACCGTGTCAATGACCTTCGTCACAGCCTCTTTCATCTCCTCAATTGTCTCATAACGACGACAGCCTCTGAGCTTATGGAATAAGCAAAAGTCACAGGGAGCAACGTCTGGACTTTGGTAGGCTGAGGAACTGTCTTGATACCCATCTTGGTCAAATAGTCTGTGACAAGGATAGAGTTGTGGACTGGTGTATTGTCCTGGTGGAAATGCCACTGAGCCGATTTGAAGAGTGCTGGCCTCTTCTTGAACTCCCTTAAAACCTCAACATAGTAACCCTAACCCTAACCTTTTGGCCAATCAACTCTGGTGTATTGACTTGCTTACTCCTCCCACACCTCTGATCATCCCGCAGAGACTCCTTGCCTTCCTTGAATCTCTTATGCCACTCAAAAACTCATGCTCGAGTCATGCAAGATTCTCCAAAAGCAGTCTGAAGCATTCCATACGTTTCTGTGGCATTTTTTCCAAGTTTAAAACAGAATTTTTTTGCATATCGCTCTTCTAAGTGTCCTCATTACATTTTTGAAATTGACCAGCTGTGACAATCAGGCTTAGGGTAGGGTGTATTCTAATTGCTGCTGTAGGTGTTCATTTGAACCTGAAATCATGAAAATTGGTCAGTCATCTTATGACATGTATAGTAATAACATACTGAATTTTTAAGTGTCTACGACAATTTTAAATCCCCATTCGAAAAAGGTATGGAAACTTATCGCATGCCCCTCGTAGTTCAGATAAAACGAGAAAAAGTTAAACAGGTAAACACATCATACCTATTTATAATATCAATATTTTATGAGCCAATGTATTAATAAAGTTCACAATCATTCAATCAGGTTTAACCCTTTTTAATTATTTGCAATATGAATGTTCTAAGAGCCAATGTATCAATGACTTTCAGAATCATTTAAAACAAATAAACACTTTATTCTTAAATGCAATATGAATGTTTTAAGAGTCAATGTATCAATGACTTTCAGAATCATTTAAAACAAATAAACACTTTATTCTTAAATGCAATATGAATGTTTTAAGAGCCAATGTATCAATGACTTTCAGAATCATTTAAAACAAATAAACACTTTATTCTTAAATGCAATATGAATGTTTTAAGAGTCAATGTACCGATAAAATTGTAAATGGTTTTAAACAGGTAAACATTTCATATTTAGTTCTTTCAAGAGGAACTAACAATTAAAACAGATGTAATTATGTATTATTTAATGCCAAACTCTATACCATCGAAATTCACAAATGTAAAATAGAATTATAACAACTTTGTAATCAAAAATAAAATTACATAAATATATAATGTATAGTTATTTTAACACTGCAGCATATTTTAAAACTGCTATATATTTATATTTTTGGCTCGGAAATTTCAAAGCCACAGAATTTGGTGACAAATAATACCTAATGATATTCGTTTTGATTGTATTACAATTCACTGGCAATAATAAAAGTTGTCCATAGTCGCGGGCGACCCAGAGGTTCCCTTTTCAATAGCTTCAACACCAAAATGTTGAGAAGAGCGCTATTCCTTTCCTTGGATTGCTCCACTTTGCCCTTGATACGTACCTTATAATGCTGAGTACTAAACCAGCAGATATCAAGTACAATTTTTTGAGTTTTTGGTATGGCTTGACCTGGGATTGAACACTCTACCCAAATAGCCCAAAAAAGACCCTAACAAGTACTACTATGTTGGGTCAGCTGAAGAATTCCCGTGGTGAAGTGGCTAATCTGCTGGACTGTGATACCGTAGCAAGTGAGTTCGAACTCCAGTCGCGCTATTATACTCACTTTTGGACTAATACCTTGTAGAAAGATATAAGTGTAACATATTGACCTCGGCCAAGCAGTCAACACAGGAAATGCACATGTGTAAATAACAGGTGCATCCGGTTGTGGAATATCAGAATATAACCTTGACCGTGGATGGGTTGAATGAGTGCGATTTGTGACGCCCACAAGAAGAAGGTGGACAGCGAACAATTATATAACTCGGTGCACAGGAACTTCAATCAGTTGGATATCAGACCAGTTGGTGAGAAGATGCTGGAATGAGGAATATGTCCCAGAAAGGCTGGGCCCCTAGGCCCCCGGTTGAGCAGCCCAGGAGAACGGGAAAGAAATGCTATTATGACCATAAGAGTGGGGGTCAATACGTTGCAGTTCTGTTCGGTCTCCAACTCCTTCTCACAGTAAAATTTTAGTAACCCTTTCGAAGCCTTTCAAATAAAGTGAGAGGTATATTTTTCTAAAGAACTGTGTCCGCTCGTCTTTATTGTGTCGTCGTTATGATTCTGCATGCAGATGTATATGTATTATGTGGCTATACAACATAAGTAAAAAGTAAAGTTGGCGACCGTAGTCGAGGGCAACCAGAAGGCTCCCTTTTCAATAGCTACTACACTGAGATGTAGGGAAAGGCACTACTCCTTTCCCAGGATTGCTCCACTTTACCCTTGATACGTTTCTTATGTTGCTGAGTGCTAAGCAAGGAGGTATCAAATACCATTTTAAAAGTCTTTGATATGACGCGACCTGGGATAGAACCCCGGTCTCCCGGACCATTGGCAAACATTCTACCCTCGAGACCATTGTACCACCAATTTTTTTCAACAAGAATGGTTTTGGCATTAGATAACCTATGAAGCTTGATATGCCTTTAAACAAAGAAACCAAACAACTAAGTGGAACTGGAATAAAAGGCAATGAAGGATTGAACTCAACATTCCCTTGATCTCTGGAAGTGAAGCCTCACCTCCAAGTGCAGTTTAGTCTTTATACCCAAAGACCTTTTATTTTCTTGGTGGTTGGTGGGAGGTCTTAACTCTTTGCAGGAGATATAAGTCGACCCGAAGGTTCTCTTGATAATAGCTAACTGGCAAATACGCCCAACCAAGCCGAAACTCTACTGCATAGTTTGGAACGAGCCACCGTAGGCATTGGCCTCCATGTCAATGCACACAAAACTGAATATATGTGCTTTAATCAAGCAGGTGACATTTCCACACTAGAGGGAACCTCTCTGAAACTGGTAGACAAATTCACCTACCGAGGAAGCAGTGTCTCATCAACGGAAAAAGACATCGACACGAGGTTAACGAAGGCATGGACAGCTATCAATAAGCTATCGGTCATATGGAAATCAGACCTGACCGATAAAATGAAACGCAGTTTATTCCAGGCAGCGGTGGTGTCGATATTGCTGTATGGATGCACAACTTGGACGCTAACAAAACGACTGGAGAAGAAGCTAGACGGCAATAACACAAGAATGCTGCGAGCAATATTGAATAAGTCCTGGCGGCAACACCCCACAAGGCACCAACTATACGGTCACCAGCCTCCCATCACAAAAACTATCCAAGGTAGACGAGACAGACATGCAGGGACGAGCTCATAAGTGATGTTTTCCTATGGACCCCCACATATGGCCGAGCAAAAGCAGGACGACCAGTTCGAACATAAATACAGCAGCTATGTGAGGATACGGGATGTAGGCCTGAAGTCCTGCCAGAGGCGATGAACGATAGGGAAAAGTAGCGAGAAAGGGTCATAGATATCCGTGCTAGCGGTACGACATGATGATGATGACACTGAGGTGTAGGGGACGGCGTTACTCCTTTCCTTGGATTGCTCCACTGACCTTTTATAATAATGCTGAGTTTTAATCAAGGAGGGCATCAAGTCCCATTTTTGTGTCTTTTGTATGACTTGACCCGGTCTCCTGAACCCATATACCAAGAGGTTTTCTCTTTGACCTTGTCATATACATCATAAATACGCACACACACACACACACACACACATGCATACGCACACGCACACCTGTCGATTTTGGCGGTGATTTTTCTTCAATTTCAGTTTAATCAAAAATCAGAGAGAATATTTTATAATATTGACCAAGACCTGTACATACACACAAAAGCACACACTAGGCTGTTTTTGCTACTCTTTTTTTTTAAATGTCAGCTTATGGATTGGCTGAAAAGTCCATAGATTACCCAATATATCCCCAGGTGAGTCCTCGTAGCGTAGTCGCTGACGTGCTAGACTACGACATTAGAGTTTAAAAAATCGACTTACAAATTTTTATTATGTTTGTTTAGGGATATCTAAGCCGAATCTTTATAATGTGCTCACTCTGGTTAAATGCCGAGTACTGACTACGGTATTTGATGCACGCCCCACCTTACGGGCATGTATGGCACAAGGCCTTTTTTTGGGTGGGACCGGGCGCGTGTGGGCTACGGCCCTGCGCCCGGAGTTTGCCAAAAATACCCTCGGCCCCGTCGGCATTCCCCTTGTTAGGGGCGCCTCAGGCGCCGGGAAATGAACCCAACCCCCCTCGAAAGGGGGTAAAAGCCTGGGGGGAAGGCCCCCTGAGGCCGAAGGAAATCTCCAGGTACCGAGACACACTCGGCCAGATCCGTGCCGCAGATAACACGGCCGGCCGAAGCGCTACCCGACACCCGAGTACTGACTACAATACAATGATACACCCGGACTTCTATTTGAATGATTTAGATATTTACTATTCCTATTCACGTGACCCCCAGGAGCACAATCCATTTCAACGGTTGTGTTTGTTGACTGGAGATCCGTGTTCAACCACACGGGTCGGTATCGCTACATTTTTGTTTTACATAACACAAACAAACAACAAAGCAATCTACTCTTATGGTATGCGACCAAATAATGATTATTATTTTTTTTTAAAGGAAATATCAACCTTCGTGGGTTATTTAATGCCAAAGACATCCTTCCAGAAGAATAGTTGTGGTTTTATTTAGCTCATAACTTGATGAATGAGGGACTTTAGAGCTTTTGCATGGGTATTAAACCGAAAGTGAATGTAATAGCGAAGACCAGCTCGTTAACCACAACGCCATGGGACTCTCCCGAGGTTTTTTTCTTAAACAAAATCCTCCTTCCGGTGCACACACGCCTTCCATCAGTGATACAGCGCGTCGGACATCATCAAATGAATTTTTTAGTCAATGAACTTATCAGTTCACCTTTGTTAAATTCGAAATTTTTGATGGATATTTTTTTATTTTCAAAAACTTATAGTGATAAAATCATTATAATTATCATCATCATCAAGTCGTACTAACAGCACGGATTTCTTTGACTTTCTCTCTCTCGCCATCCATCCCTATCAGCCATCTCTCTATGTAAGTACTCTTGACAGTATCCAGTGTCCACACAGAGCTAATGAATATAAATTGTTGCTGGTTGGTCAACATTTGTGTGTCATGTGTCGGAGTCCATGGAAGAACGTCGCTTTTGAGTTCGTCCTTACTTTTCTAGCAGTGCTCAGCATGTCTTGCTCGTTTTACTTGAATCGTTTGGGAGATGGGAGGTAAGTGGTCGTACAGCTGCTGTAGGGTGCTTCTTCAAAATTTGTTCAAAACAGCACGCAAGATTCTATAATATTTCCACACGGATACTACGTGCTGTTTTGAATAAATCCTAGAAACACTTCAAATAAAATACCAATGTTAGAAATTGAAAATCTCATCGAAGAAGAAATGTTTGTAACAAAAAAAGAAACTAGAATTATTGGAATAAGATATAATGGGATACAATATATCATATCTTAAATAGTGAAGACATCTGTCCGTTTTCCCTATTTCATAGAAATTCTTGTTTACTGTAAAGAGAACTGGCCTACATTTCGCGAAAATCGGTTCTCCTACAAGAAAAATGGGTTCTGGTCATTCAAAATCTACAAAAAGAGATGACCAGCAAATAAAATTGGATGCTCTCAAAGACACCCTGAAAAACGTGGATGAATGGTTCAAAGCTATTGATGAGAAGACTCTATCGAAGAACTATCAGCAGTCTTTAAGAAAATGGAATTCTGTCAAAAATGTATGCTCAGAAGCCTTTGTTACCGAAAGAGAATATAGAGGACAGATGGCACTTTGAAACAGAATATTGTAATTTTCATACAAGGTAATAAGATAAGTCAAGATTTTGCCAAAATAGTGATAGTCAGGAAGGTTGACTGAGAAGATCAGGCGAATAATTATTATCAGAATAACTGAAAATAAAGGTTAATCATGTAAATGGTAGTATCATAGTGTGGGGACCTTTCTCATCTTCCGGAGTTTGTTAACTAATTCGATGTGACAAGCATATTTATACGAAAGAATGCGTTACTATTCTTGAGAAAGGAATCTTACAAACAATTGGCAAACAGTTCCCTTCGGTAAATCTAACAGATATCAATTTGTGAAAACTTATTACAAGTGATGTTCTGAACTGAACAAAGTCCAGATTTTAATCCAAGTGAAAATATTTGGAGTATTATTAAATTAAGATACGTTGCAGGAAGCAATTGTGTCGGAAAATATTTCTATTGAACCATGTAAGAAACTGATAAAAAGCATCTGAAAAAAATTGCTTTATGCAGAAAATACCATAGTAAAGCCACACCATATAAAAAAGGACTTATTATATCTATTGGTCTAATGAGTAGAGTGTTTGCCAATGATCCGGGACACTAGGGTTCAATCCCAGGTTGAGTTATACCAAAAACTCAAAAAATAGTACTTGATGCCGCCTTGTTTAGCACTCAGAATTATAAGGTATGCATCTAGGGTAAAGTGGAGCAATCCAGGGAATGGAGTAGCATCCTTCCCAACACCTCGGTGTAGTAGCTATTGAAAAAGGAGCCTTCGGGTCACCCTCGACAACGGTCGCCAACTTTACTTATATCAACTAATTAAAGGCATTGTTTTGGATTCGCGTGAGTCAAAAGTATTGGATTATTTTTGTATAGTTAGATACAATTTGGTAGCAACAAATGCTTTTGCTGAGATCGGGAATGAGACAACGATACATGCCGAGGTCAACTGAATCTCTGAAAGTGTTACTTGCCGCATTTGCCACTATGACTTGGAGCAGGGCCTCAGGATTCATTCCTTTAAGCGTACCTGAACTTGCTAGATGGTTGAGGTTCTTGTGACCCAAGCAAAATTTTTCATCTATCTGGCTCCGGTAGTGTGACCAACTTTGCCTTCACCTTTCGCTCAACAATTCTTTTTGGTTGCTTCCGCGGCGTTACAACCCTTGCCTAACTTATAAAGCATAAGTCCCTGAACGAGACAACATCATATTTACCAACCCCTCCGCTCGGGCAGAATATGACACAGGGTCAATTTTTTTAAGCGGAGTTTACCAGGTTTGAATTCAGAGTTTTCCTTCTAGACTAGTTGCCTCACCAAGGCTGAAGAACCTAGTCTGCCCTACTATTTACCCATAGCTGGAGGGATAATAACTGGATTCATACCTTTTCCAAGGGTATTAGTGTTATGTCAATTGCAATCTGTCTCGTCCAGGATTTGAACTCGTGTCGCCGTGTCCATTTCCTGTGACGATAACCATTACACCACGGGCACCTCCTGAACGAGACAACATTTTGCACATTCATTCATGTGGCTTTTAAATCATACACAGGGTGAAGCAATGCACAACGTGTCTGCGCATTAACAAGCATGATACAACCAACCACAGCGTGTGCCTTCTATGACTTGAATTTTATCGTTCACGTGATATATACGTCACAAAGTAGCACGTATATTTCAAAACTTTTGACTCATTCTGGTAGTTTGCTTACATACACTAACTCGTCTTCGTTAAAACTATTAATATGATATTTTTTGTCCACCGGTGTGTGTTAGTAGTCTTTTAAAATTCACTTTTTAAATGTCGGCAAAATATTTGTGTGTAAAAATGGCATCACTCTCAAGACAATTATCATGTGAAATTCTTGAGCAGAATGTATGAAGTAGTTGTTGGGGAAAAAAAAATCCGGTATAATTCCTAATTGTGAGTCATTTATCAAAAGACCCAAAAACATTGTGATTTTGGGAAAAAAAAGTTTCTTTAAAAATGTAATGGAATTTTAAGGCAAGGATTTTTTTCTGTGTTTCAAGAATAATTTATCTGAAAATTAAGAAATATTCTGGAGAAATTGTCTTCAAAGTTACAACTCGAGATCTGACATTAATATTTTGACGGAGAAAGAGAAAGAAAGATAATGAAAAGCTGAAACCGAAATCAAGGGCGTAAATATATGGAAAAAAAAGCTGATAAATAAATGCCAAATGAGCAAGAACATTAACAACAACAAAATGAAGGATATCGTCAGTCGTTTTTTTTTTAATCGATGATTCTATTATAATTAGCGAACGATTAAAAATGTCCTTTCATTGGGGGAAAAAAAAAAGCAAAAACCAAAACAACCTCCCGAGCAAAAACCAAAAAAAAAAGCGTAATTATTTTACGCCAAAACAACCGTTGTAATATTATTTTTGATATTTGATGAAGACGGAGAACAAAAAATGAAGTTTCAGATAAGTATACTAAAATGTTAAGAATACATTTAGAGTTAGAAACATTTGCTAAGCTTAAGCTAGTCTGACACAAGGTTACAAGTATAGAGGGCTCTTTATACTTGTGAGTAAATAATTCGTTGCACAATAATAATAACCTGTGATGCCAGCCTAGTAACTAGTATATATTTACGCACCCCTCTCCGGCACTAACAGGACTTAGCAAAAGGTCATCTTTTAAGTGGAGTAATGATGATTTGAATTCAAAATTTTCTTTCTCCTTGACTTGTTGCCTAACTAAAGCTAAAGCATCCAAACTGCCCGACTATTTACCCATATTTGGGTGGTGGCGAAAAGATGGATTTGTGCCTTTTCCTTAGGTATTTGCACGAGTGAAATTCTTAGTAATCAGGACAGTGGCCTAATGAGATAAGCTTATCCTAGTATGGTACAAGGCTATAATTATAGGGCATTCTGTGATGTTTGAATTCACTACGGAATAGAGATATCCTGCAAAACTATCTCAGTAATCGCTACGGTAGGGCAACGAGATAATCTGTCTGGTACAAGTGTTGACCCTCAGTGAGGATCAAACTGTATTATAATCATAATCAACTACTCAAGCTCGATAACTATTAAGGCCACGCCTAGTTAGTATATATATTTACTAAGATTAAGTCTACCACTATAGGGATTCAGTGGGGATCTAAACCAACGCTGTTGAGTAGATTAATAGACGATTTACGTGACCGGAAGTCAGAATGTACGTAAATAGATCTATGATGTGTGTGGAGGCAGGTAACTACTACAGTTCACTACCACTCCGGAAGCGTTCCTCGATAAACTCTCTATTTCATAAGATCGATATCTGTTACTTCTACGGCATAGAATAGATACTTCTAAAATCATAAGCCATAGCTCATAATAGTCACAGTGATTTTTTTACGGTTGGTTCTTAAAGGACGGCCGGAGATCCAACCGGCTGAACTTTTGTTATTCAGAAAAGTTGGGCTGTTGAATTCCGAGTCGGAAGCCAAGGACTGAACCTGCGAGAGTTCTCTTGGGCAAAGGGCCCGTTAGGGGCGAAGCGAAGAAGCGAAGTCAGTATTTGGTTTCGTTTCGCACGCATGAGAGCAATTTCTAGAAGGCCCCATGGAAGTCTTCTTGTGTGAGCGTGTCAATGACCTTCGTCACAGCCTCTTTCATCTCCTCAATTGTCTCATAACGACAGCCTCTGAGCTTAGAGAATAAGCAAAAGTCACAGGGAGCAACGTCTGGACTATAGGGACGGTGAGGAACTGTCGTGATGCCGATCTCGGTCAAATAGTCTGTGACAAGGATGGAGTTGTGGACTGGTGAATTGTCCTCGTGGAAATGCCACTGAGCCGATTTAAAGAGTGCTGGCCTCTTCCCTAGGAATCTCTTCCTGAACTCCCTTAAAACCTCAACATAGTAACCCTAACCCTAACTCTTTGGCCAGTCAACTCTGGTGCATTGACTTGCTTACTCCTCCCACACCTCTGATCATCCCTCAGATACTCCCTGCATTCCTTGAATCTCTTATGCCACTCAAAAACTCATGCTCGAGTCATGCAAGATTCTCCAAAAGCAGTCTGAAGCATTCCATACGTTTCTGTGGCATTTTTTCCAAGTTTAAAACACAATTTATTGCATATCGCTCTTCTAAAATCCAGATTGCATTTTTGAAATTCCCCAGCTGTGACAATCAGGTTTTAGTAGGGTGTATTTCAATTGCTGCTGTAGCTGTTCATTTAAACCTGGAATCATAAAAAATGTTCAGTCATCTCATAAGATGTATATCAATAACATACTGAATTTTCAAGAGTCTCCGACAATTTTAAATGCCCATACAAAAAAAGTCTGGAAACTTATCGTATCCACCTCGAAATGTTAAAACAGTTCTATTTCAAACAATTCAGTTTCGCATAAAGTACACAATTTAGTTCCGTTTGAGCCATAGATAGAACCCTATCAGGTGGTATCACTTCGGGCCAGAGTGGACCTGGGAGCTATGGCAATAAAGGAATACTCCGGGTTCCCCAAAGCTCCAGTATTACTGGAACTTCACCATCAGAATATTTAGTGTCATATCCAAGATACTCGCTGGGCAGTCTTTCCCCTCTGTAGAAAAGCAGTCGGTGTATTCTACAGACCCAGCTGACTGGGAAAGTGTTGTTAGAGCTCATTTGTTTGCACACAGTTAAATGGCTTCAAGTATTCTTATATAACACGAATAATTCTATTTAGAAAGTACGAAGAAACATCACTAAATTGGTGAAAAGGTATTTTCTACGATATAAATATTTTTTTCAATGTGTTGTAATTTTCTGTTGCCAAACATCCAGCTATGATGTGTAAAAATGAATTTTTCTTATTTTTTGTAATCAAAGTGAAAAAATTGTCGTGAAAAATTTAAAATGTCTCACGGATCAAGACTCTTTTTTTTCTGTGGCCAGAGAAGCTTGTACAGAGTGAAACGTAATAATAAAGAGCTCAAATAGAGTTTCTGTTTGAAGAGACTCTCAATGAGTTTCGTTCCACATTTCAGCAGTTCTTAAGAAAATTAATAATAATGCCCTTTTATAACCACACAAAACCAGAAAGAAACAAAAAGAAAAGAAAAACAAAAAAAAAAAAAAAAACGTAAGAAGTAGAACGTCCTGGTATCGACATTGTAATGAATGGGTATCGATATGACGGAAGGAAAAGTTGACACAAAAAAATGTCAATCGATAATAAATATTCAGAAAGGTCAAAGAAAGAAGATCTTAAGCGATTCCACGGGTGATCACATGATCACGTTCTATCAGATCAGTGCCGTAAGGAACCAGGAACGGGTGGCAGGTGGGGGTAGATGAAATATGGAAAAAGATTTTTCCTAACGTCGATCGATTGAACATATTCGTCCTTTGCGTCGTTGAGATCGTTTTCTTTTCTTTGGATTTCAGAAGTCTGTCTGCATCCGCGCCTGCAGTCTCATTTCTCTCCTCCACCTACCATATATATATATATATATATATATATATATATATATATATATATATATATATATATATATATATATGTATATTACCTCTAGGATTTCCGAAATCAAAAGAAACATTTCCTGTCGCTAACATTCTTTCATCTGCTCATCTATCTATTTTGATTTGTTTGGTATCTATCTATCTATCTATCTATCTCAGTCTATTCCTATCTATCTATCTATCTATCTATCTATCTATCACAGTCTATTCCCATGTATGTATGTATGTATGTATGTATGTATCTATCTATCTATCTATCTATCTATCTATCTCAGTCTATTCAGATCTATCTATCTATCTATCTATCACAGTCTATTCCCATGTATGTATGTATGTATGTATGTATGTATGTATCAATCTATCTATCTATCTATCTATCTATCTCAGTCTATTCAGATCTATCTATCTATCTATCTATCTATCTATCTATCTATCTATCTATCTATCACAGTCTATTCCCATGTATGTATGTATGTATGTATGTATGTATCTATCTATCTATCTATCTATCTCAGTCTATTCAGATCTATCTATCTATCTATCTATCTATCTATCTATCTATCACAGTCTCTTCCCATGTATGTATGTATGTATGTATGTATCTATCTATCTATCTCAGTCTATTTAGATCTATCTATCTATCTATCTATCTATCTATCACAGTCTATTCCCATGTATGTATGTATGTATGTATGTATCTATCTATCTATCTATCTCAGTCTATTCAGATCTATCTATCTATCTATCTATCTATCTATCTATCTATCTATCTATCTATCTATCACAGTCTATTCCCTTGTATGTATGTATGTATGTATGTATGTATCTATCTATCTATCTATCTATCTATCTATCTATCTATCTATCTCAGTCTATTCAGATCTATCTATCTATCCTTCTATCTATCTATCTATCTATCTATCACAGTCTATTCCCATGTATGTATGTATGTATGTATGTATGTATTTATCTATCTATCTATCTATCTATCTATCTCAGTCTATTCAGATCTATCTATCTATCTATCTATCTATCTATCTATCTATCTATCTATCTATCACAGTCTATTCCCATGTATGTATGTATGTATGTATGTATCTATCTATCTATCTCAGTCTATTCAGATCTATCTATCTATCTATCTATCTATCTATCACAGTCTATTCCCATGTATGTATGTATGTATGTATGTATGTATCTATCTCAGTCTATTCAGATCTATCTATCTATCTATCTATCTATCTATCTCAGTCTATTCCTATCTATCTTTCTATCTATCTCAGTCTATTCCTATCTATCTATCTATCTATCTATCTATCTATCTATCTATCTATCTATCTATCTCAGTCTATTCCTATGTATGTATGTATGTATGTATGTATCTATCTATCTATCTATCTATCTATCTATCTATCTATCTCAGTCTATTCAGATCTATCTATCTATCTATCACAGTCTATTCCTATCTATCTATCTATCTATCTATCTATCTATCACAGTCTATTCCTATCTATCTCTCTATGTCTATTCCTATCTCTCTCTCTCTCTCTCTCTCTCTCTCTCTCTCTCTCTCTCTCTCTCTCAGTGTATTCTCATGTATGTTTTGTTTTATGGCACAGTAATCATTATAGGTTATTTCGGCCAAATCAATGTGTACAAACAAATGATTAATATTGAATCGAATAACAACTGTCAGATTGCAATCATTGAAACTATTCAACTATATAGAAACAAAAGAAATAAGAGTGGACAAACTAACTCATTTAAAAATGAAGTTACTGAGAAACGAATTTCTTATATTAATTGTATATGTATTCAAATGTGTGCAAATAAATGACTGATGTTAAATTGTTACAGTTAAGTTGCAATACTTGAAACCATTTAACTATGTGCAAACAAATAATCAATTGTTAATAGAATTATTCGTGTCAGAAATACTTGAAACGATTTAAAAGTGTATGCGAAACATGATCGTTTAAAAATGTTATCAATAGAATGTTTACAAATAATATACATTTAATTCAGGAGGTGCCTGGGGTGTAATGGTTATTGTCGTATCAGAGACACGAGTTCAAATCCTGGACGAGGCTGATAGCATTTCAGATAGCACTAACACCTTTGGGAAGGGTATGAATCCAATTATTCTCCCTCCAGCTATGGGTAAATAGTAGGGCAGACTAGGTTATTCAGCCTTGGTGAGGCAACTAGTCTAGGAGAAGGAAAACTCTGAATTCAAACCTGTTGAACTCCGATTAAAATTGACCTTGTGTCATATCCTGCTCGAGCGGAGGGGTTGGGTAAATATGTATTAAACTGCATCTGATATTCAGGTTCCAGTTCTGAATATCAAAGGTGTGGGGAGTATCCTTTCGTTGATATTACTTGTGTCATATCCTACCCGTATATATTTAATATAGATTTATGAAGAAGATTTGACATTAAATAACCTACAATGGTTAATATGCCATAAAACCAATCTCAACCAAAGCCGGCTCATTGACCTAGTGGGTAGAGTGTTCGCTAATGGTCCGGGAGACCTGGGTTCAATCCCAGATGACGTCATACCAAAGACTTTAAAATATGGTATTTGATACCTCCTTGTTTAACACTCAGCGATATAAGGTACTATCGAGGGTAAAGTGGAGGTATTCCTGGGAAAGGAGTAGCACCCTCCCCGACACCTAGGTGTAGTAGCTATTGAAAAGGGAGCCCTCTGGTCTCCCTCAACTACGGTCGCTAAATTTACTTACTTTAAACTAAATCATATATATTTCATATATACGAGCATCATTAAATAAGTTTCCAGATTTTTTTCGTATGGGCACTTTTATTGATCGTACATACATGAAACTCTCGTCCCCTTCGAAGTTATCTCCTCCGGCTGCAATGCACTTGTTGTACCGTTCCAACAACTGCGGCAAGGCCCCATGGAAGTCCTCTTGTGTGAGCGTATCAATGACCTTCGTCACAGCCTCTTTCATCTCCTCAATTGTCTCATAACGACGACAGCCTCTGAGCTTAGAGAATAAGCAAAAGTCACAGGGAGCAAGGTTTGGACTATAGGGACGGTGAGGAACTGTCGTGATGCCCATCTTGGTCAAATAGTCTGTGACAAGGATGAAGTTGTGGACTGGTGTATTGTCCTGGTGGAAATGCCATTGACCCGATTTGAAGAGTACTGGCCTCTTCCCAAGGAATCTCTTCCTGAACTCCCTTAAAACCTCAACATAGTAACCCTAACACTAGCTCAAACCTTTTGGCCAATCAACTCTGGTCTATTGACTTGCTTACTCCTCCCACACCTCTCATCATCCGTCACATATTGCCTGGCTTCCTTGAATCTCTTATGCCACTCAAAATCTGATGCTCGATTCATGCAAGAATTTTCAAGAGTCTACGACAATCTTAAATGCCTGTACAAAAAAGTCTGGAAACTTATTGAAGGCACCACGTATGTATAAAGAGGATTTGGCATTAAATAACCTACAATGGTTGATATGCCATAAAACCCAACCAAAGCAAATCCTACTTTTCGGCAGGGTGGTCATTATCATCATCATCATATTCAACAAATCCTGCTATGAATTCTTTAGATTCTCTTTTTTCACCTCTCCTCGACACCCATCCCTATTGTTCATCGGTCTTAGCAGGTCTTTTACACGGCACGTAGTGTCTACACAGAGCTGATCAATGTAAGTATTTTTTATTGTCATCCACCACTGGTGTCTCATGAAAACTTTCAAAGTTAGACGAACCAGACATGCAGGACACTGCTGGAGAAACAGGGACGAGCTCAAAAGTGATGATCTCCAATGGACCCCTTCACATGGCCGAGCAAAAGCAGGGTGACCAGCTCGAACCTACATACAGCAGCTCCGTGAGGATACGGTATGTAGTCCTGAGTACCTGCCAGATTGGGAGGAGTGGCGAGAGAGGGTCAATAATATTCGTGCTGGTGGCACGACAATATGATGATGATGATGATGACCACTGGTGTCTCCATGTATAGGAGTCCATTAGAGAACTTTGTTTATGAGTTTATTCTTGCTTTTCCAGTAGTGTCCAGCATGTCTTGTCCGTCTAAGATTGTTTGCTACATGGGAAGTAAATGGCCGTGCAGCTGCTGTTTTGTGGGGTGCTGCATCTAGGATTTGTTCAACAGCATGCAGCATCCTTGTATGGTTCCCATTTAGCTTATTCTCCAAGCCATTCATTAGGGTCCACATGGTGTAACCACACAGTAGTACTGACACGGTTACAGTTTGGAAGAATTCTCATTTTCTATTATCAGAAAGACCAATCTTTTAAAATCGTTGTTCTTTCGAGAAGAAAAAGTACGTTCGCATTGCCGAATTAATTAAAATCAACTATCCAGGCACTTTATACAAACTAATTAGGAAGGTATAGAACTTGTTATAGATATGCAATTGCCTTTTTGATCTTTAGTGATGATACAACCACAAGAAATCGCCAAAAGCTTATTCTCCAAGCCATTCATTAGAGACCCCGTGGTGGAACCACACAGTAGTACTGACACGGTTACAGATTTGAATGATAATGAGGATACAATAGAAATAACTATAGATATGAAGAACGTTCACAACTTGGAGAACATGTTATGTCATGTTCCTCCCCCTCTCCTTTACGTGTCGCTTTCATAGTATGATTCAATACCGATTGGGAATGGAAACAGTTTTAATTCTTTCTTTATCCCTTTGAATATTCAAACAATTCTCTTCATATTCACAATGTTTCTACCGATGCATCCTTCAGCCTTTTCAGGTGTTTCATATCAAACTCGGGAGCCCTCAAAACTTCGAACAGAACCCTAATTCTGTTGACCAAAACCGGGTACAAATGTCAAGCTATAGCTTCGTAATTTACCTCTAATTGGGACAGCTTTGTTATTTACCTCTAACCGGGTACAAATGTCAAGCTACAAGCTTTGTTATTTACCTCTAATTGGGACTGAACCAGCGACCTCCTGAGGATTATCACTTAGACACATTTAGCAACCAAACGCCTATATACGTTGCGCCACGTTTCCTGCTAAAAGCGTTACGAATATGAAAATTAATATGAAGACAATAGTTCGATTACTCTGAATGCTAAAAAAATATTATTAATAGTTTCATCACTGATGTTTTGATAAATAGTGAAACTTCTTTAAAGATTTCTTTGGAATCACACACACATGTGCCTACACGCGCCACGTGCACATACACACACGTACACACACATACAAACACACGCACACACACGCAAACAATACACATATACATGCACACTCACACTCACACACACAGACACTCAGGCACTCACATACATAAACATACACACGGTTACGCACACAAAGGCACACACACACACACAAACATGTACACACGTAGGCACTCATACACAGGCACACATGCACGCGTGCACACGATTACAAACATACGCATACGTACATACACATACATGCAAACACACACATACACACTCACACACACATACACATGCATACATACACGCGTGCATCCACACAAACATGGACACATGCACACTAGTGCATATATGCACTAATATGTGATCTTCACAAAGTACTTTGCACATGTTCCCTTCTAATAAAAAACAAAAACTAACGAAATCTCGACATTTGTAAATAAAGTCGCTTACGCTATTCTCGTTAGAATTTTCTTGAAAATACACGTTGGAATACAATCTATCTATCTATCTATCTATCTATCTATCTATCTATCTATCTATCTTATTCTGTTTCATATCTATCTATCTATCTATCTATCTATCTATCTATCTGTCTCATTCTGTTTCAAATCTATTTATCTAGTCTGTATCTGTCGATCCTTAACATTCTCTTAGTCTGTCTTCTGTCAGTATCTATCTATCTATCTATCTATCTATCTATCTATCTATCTATCTCAGTTTATTCGTGTTATTCCAATGTACGTATAGACGTATGTATGTATGTATGTATGTATATACGTATATATGTATATACATATATATGTATATACGTACGTATATATCTATGTATGCATGTATATATATACGTATGTATGTATGTATCTGTCACACTATCTTAGCTTGTCCATATCTATCTTAATTTATTAGTATGTTTGAATGTATATATATATATATATATATATATATATATATATATATATATATATAGGATGAAACGATAAAACTTTCGTCCTAAAGAAAACAACACTACAGCTTTATTCTAAAACCTTTATTGAAAAAATTAATTCAGGTAACTTGATTATGTAGTAGAGCTGACATCTATTAAATGTAGCCGTCTTCAGCCTTAATCACTGCCTCGATACAGATCCGGAACTGGGAGCATGCCTTTTCCACAAGCGCCGTCGGGAGCTTAGCAAATACTCGGCGGGTGGCGGCGATCAGGCTGGCTTTTGGTGTTGTTGGAGGTCATGTTGGTGATGTTCTCGACGTATGACCAAACGAAGTAGTCCAGCAAGTTCAGGTCTGGGGAGGAGGGGGACCAGTGAGAGAAGGGTACAAAGTCGTAGCACTCCTGAAGCCAAGCCTGGGTCTCTTTGGACTTGTGGGCCGGCGCCGAGTTCTGCTGCCACACCCAGGGTCTGCCACCGGCCACCTGATTGCACAAGGGGATCACCACACTCTTCACCATATCCAGGTACACTTTGGTGTTGACTTTCAAGCCGACTTCGAAGAAGTGAGGTGGCATGATGTTGCCCTCACTTGAAATCACACTAAAGACCACAACCGTAGCCGGAAACTTTGTTTTCATCACCCTGGGCACGTTGAACCTTCCGGGATTTGCATTTTGAGGGTTCTGGCAATGGTCCTGTTGTCATAACTTGGATCGGTAGAGAGCATGAATTGTACAGCGGCGAATCTCCGACCTCGCTTGTTGAACATTGTGTCACTTTCAGACATGATAGAAGGCTCCTATCGCTCTTGGGATTTGTACACAACTGGCCAACTAGTAGATGGTCTGCTACAAAAAAAGAAAACCGGTTTTTATTAAACAGAAATGAAATCATATCGTCTTTTCTAGGGAGACAATTTTATCGTTTCACCCTGTATATATATATTTATCTCAGCTTGTTCCTATCTCTCAATCTATCCATCTATCTATCTCAGTTTTTTTATTTTATTCATACATACATATGTATGTATGTATGTATGTATGTATGTATCTTAGCATGTTCCTCTCTCTCTCTTTTGCTCTCTCACTCTCTCTCTCTCTCTCTCTCTCTATCTTAGCACATTCTTCTCTCTCTCTCTCTCTTTTGCTCTCTCTCACTCTGTTTTTCTGTCTCTCTATCTATCAATCTATCTTAGCATGTTCCTCAGTCTCTCTTTTGCTCTCTCTCTCTCTATCTATCTTAGCATATTCCTCTCTCTCTCTTTTGCTCCCTCTCCCTCTCTCTCTCTCTCTATCTATCTTAGCATGTTCCTCTCTCTCTCTTTTGCTCTCTCTCTCTATCTTAGCATATTCTTCTCTCTCTCTCTCTTTTGCTCTCTCTCCCTCTCTCTCTCTCAATCTATCTATCTATCTTAGCATGTTCCTCTCTCTCTCTCTTTTGCTCTCTCTCTCTCTCTCTCTATCTTAGCATATTCTTCTCTCTCTCTTGCTCCCTCTCCCTCTCTCTCTCTGTCTGTCTCTATCTAACTTAGCATGTTCCTCTCTTGCTCTCTCTCTCTCTCTCTCTCTATCTTAGCATATTCTTCTCTCTCTCTCTTTCCTCTCTCTCTCTGTTGCTCTCTCTCCTTCCCCCTCTCTCCCTATTTATCTCTCTTAGCATGTTCCTCTCTCTCTGTCTATCCGTCTATCTGTCCGTCTCTCTCTATGTCATTTTTATTTCTTCACATTTAAGTAAATTACACTTGATCCTCCTCAGATTTTGGTTTTTAAATATGAGGAAATTATTTATTTTATTTTTATTTTAAATGTTAACTCGGTCGAAGAACATGTTACCATTTCCCTACACATTCAGGCAATTTTATATTTCCATTCTTTCCGAATATTTTATCTTTCTTATCAGCAAAGAACTGATCAATATGGCTTTTGTAGCATTCTGGTAAAGTGAAGTTTCTTCATTAAAAGAATTCTATAATATCCAGAAAATAGTAATCCATATATCCAATATCTGACGAATACAGGCGATGAGTTAAAATCTCTCATCCAAACCGTGAACAGTCAAAAATTATCTTGATGGAATATTACATCTCTTCTGTTAAAGAATATAGGACGCTCTTCATTGGTTGTTGACTTAACTTTGTCCAGCTGAAAGCTACTTGCTCAAATCAATTTTTTGGTTCTTCTTAAGAATTCTTGCGTTAGTATTCTTTCAGAAATCTGTTTTTTGATTTATAAAGTCTAATTTGTGAAAACAATTATGCTTTATAGGTACAAAAGGACATGAAGGTTCGCTCATCCGATAGGGACACTAATTTTTTGTCATTGTTGCCTGGTTTTGCAAGGAGATATATTTCTATTTTTAATCTGCCTCGATTACACACTTCAAACGTCTATAGATAAAATGAAAGAAAACAGCTTCAAACTAAAATAGGCTAAAAGCAAACGATACCCAATGGAAACTAACAGTGAAGCAGACTATGCAGATGATCTAGTGATTTTTGTAAATTCACCTGCTCAATTCGAATCTCTGCTGTATACCCTGAAGCGGGCTGCAAAAGGCGTTGGTCTCTAATTGATCTCAGATAAAAACGTAAAATGTATTTAATCTAAGTTGTGCCATCTCATCATTAAAAGGCAAGCTTCAGAAACTAGTAGTTCACTTAATACACCTAGGTAGCAATATCTCATCAACTGAAAGGTAAAGCATGGACTACTATTGACAGGATAAAGATATTTGATCTCTGATAAAATTAAACGGGAATGCTCCTATCCTGTAGACGTGTAAATAGTACTGTATAGCTGCACCTCTTGGATTCTAACGAAGTGCTTGAAGAATAAACTAGATGAAAACTACACAAGAATGGTTGCTTGCTTTTTGGAACTGTTCCTGGAAATAGCATTCCATAAAAAAGCAGTTGTACGGCCACTTACCTGCCATCTCGCAAACGATCAGAATAAGACGAACAAGACATGTTTGGCACAGCTGGGGAAGTAAGGATGATCTCATAAGCGACGATCTTCTATGGACTCCTACACATGGGCACACCAGTGTTGACTGAACAGAAAAAAATTTCATCATCTCTGTGAGGACACTGGATGACGTCCAGTGGACTTTCCAGGAGCAATAACTGATGTGAACAGATAAGAGAGAGAGAGAGAGAGAGAGAGAGAGAGAGAGAGAGAGAGAGAGAGAGTGTGTGTGTGTGTGTGTGTGTGTGTGTGTGAAATGAATCCGATAAAACTATTTGAGGAATATCGTTAATTCCTTGTTTTTTCACGTCTACAAGTGAATTCTATCATATAGGAATGGTTTGAGAAAATTCCCTGTGGCAATCATCATGAATTTATGAACTTCCTTCTTGACATCTGCTTATTAAATAGCTCATTCCTTCATTATCACTTTCAATTCACATTAAATTAAATAACCGGGCGGTATCGGTCTATAGAAGTTGCAATTAACATAATGGTTAACGTTGCAGAAAATGGAACCGGTGCGCCAAGTTCAGATTCTTATCAAACCCATTCATGTTCACTTTTCACAAATGTTTTTAGTAAAGTCATCTGTTATCTCTCTGGCAAAACAAATTCGGTTCTATGCCTTGTTAGGTGACCAGTCTATAAACATACACATTCTAAAACAGCAAATATGAAGTTAAAACCAGGAAGTAGAATCTCTTAGACAGTCCAATATTATCTTCAACCAAATTTTCACAACTCCTGTAACAACACTGGATCCGTATTACATTCAATTTCGTCTTTCTCTGGGTTAACATTGGTGTCATGAAGAAGAGGGTGCCTGTTCCATAGAAAACTGCTGGTCTTCCATCCAATCTTGCCTACAACTTCGCCCATATTCTAGCTCAGATCCACGTTTTAGTGAGTTGAACTGATACCGTTCTGCTTCTTTAGGGAGACTTAGAAGAGCTGCTGTCTGTCTTAAGTGACGTAAATAATAATCTTAATTTCTCACCAGTTTCAGAGAATGACAAACTCCGAATTCAAAGTGAGCTGTTGGAGTTCGAACCACACACCAGTCTTGCTTTCCAATTAATTTTGACAGCACTTGTACGGACTTGTAAAGGTCCTTGTTCTTTATTACAACATGACGAAGGGGTTTAAAATGCACTGAGTGGAGAGGGGGCAAGAACCGCCCAAAAGGGATGATCTGAGCATCAAACTAAACTCCAAATAATGAAGGTGTTTCAGTTGTGGAGATATGGTGATGGTGGATTATCCCTTTGTTGCCATTACTCCCAGGCCTACTCAAATCTGGAGTAGCATTACTTGTTACAGTCCATCTATTGATCAAAGTGAGCTATTTAAAAATCGTATTTGACTCGACCCTATGCAAAAAATAACAAGGCAACTAAAGAAATAATTGCACAAAAAATGTAAATATGAACGCGCAATTTGCCCAGTCGGCTGGGACTGAAGAATACACTGCAGAATGTCCTGTATATGACACTAAATAATCTGATGGTGTCGTTCCAGTAATGCTGGAACTTTGGGGAATGTGGAGTACCCCTTCATTGTCATTGTTCCCTGATCCACTCTGACCCGGAGTGGTAGCACCTGATTGGCTCCTTTCGATGGGTCAAATATAACTAAACTGAGTATTTGTACCAAACCGAATTTCTTGAAATAGGACTTTTTTGACATTTAATTGACATTGACTGAATTGTTTAATATAGAAATATAGAAACTGTGTACTTAGGCTAAACTGAAATGTTTGAAATAGAACTGTTTTATATATATGTCAATGGATTTGACATTGATAACTTACAAAGGTTGGTGTGCCATAAAACCAAACCAAGCCAAACCAAACGACCGTATAAGGAATGCAATTTCCTATCTTCTTAGTATAAAATAACCCTATACAGTTTGACATGACGTTAATATCACTCAGTCAACCAATTGTTCTTCGAGTGGATAAAATTGGTGGTTTAAGGACGAGAGACCTGCTGCAAAGGCAAATGTTTGTCACGTAACCTTGTTCGGGTTGTGGCAACACTTAGCATTATCATTTTTCTTTTAAGATAATATTGCACAAAATTTACAGATATTTACTCCTTCTGATACGTGGTGCATTCAATAGGTTTCCAGACTTTTTTTTGTACAGGATTTTAAAATTGTCATAGACTCTTGAAAATTCAGTATGTTACTGCTATACATCTTATGAGACGACTGACCAATTTTTATGATTTCAGATTCAAATGAACAGCCACAGCAGCAATTGGAATGCACCCTACTAAAGACTGATTGTCACAGCTGGTGAATTTCAAAAAGTCAATCTGAATGTGAGGACACTTTAGAAGAGCGATATGCAATAAAATTGTGTTTTAAACTTGGAAAAAATGCCTCAGAAACGTATGGAATACATCAGACTGCTTTTGGAGCACCTTGCTTGAATCGAGCGTCAGTTTTTGAGTGGCATAAGAGATTCAAGGAAGCCAGGGAGTCTGTGAGGGATGATGAGAGGTGTGGGAGGAGTAAGCACATCAACAGACCAGAGTTGATTGGCCAAAGGGTTAGGGTTAGGGTTACTATGTTGAGGTTTTAAGGGAGTTCAAGAAGAGATTCCTTGGGAAGAGGCCAGCACTCTTCGAATCGGGTCTGTGGCATTTCCACCAGTCCACAACTCCTTCCTTGTCACAGACTATTTAACCAAGATGGGCATCAAGACAGTTCCTCAACCTTCCAATAGTCCAGACTTTGCTCCCTGTGACTTTTAGTTATTCCCTAAGCTCAGAGGCTGTCGTCGTTATGAGACAATTAAGAAGATAAAGAGGCTGTGACGAAGGTCATTGACACGCTCTCATAAGAGGACTTCGATGGGGCCTAGCAGAAGTTGTTAGAACGGTAGAACAAGTGCATTGCAGCTGGAAGAGATTACTTCGAAGGGGACTAGAGTTTCATGTGCGTACTATCAATAAAAGTGCACATACGAAGAAAGTCTGGAAACTAATTTAATGATCCTCATACATCATAGATAGTCATATGTCGAGTTTTACGAATCCCAGCACGCACGTTTTTCGTGGATGTTCCTCCTATTTTTAACTCTGGCACTCCTCATAACATTACGAATAACCCAAACAATTATTTTCATGTGTGTTTACTAAGCTAAGTTTATGCACAAAGACGTTTGGGGACTATTATTAAGAATTGGACTCGCTAATGATTATCAACTAGTCCACCTCGCTAACCATTACACCACTCAGCCAGGTGGGTGAGAATTTAAGCAATAAACAATTTAATTCCAGGGGGACATCCTCCTGGCAAACATTTACTCCTCGTCTAAAAGGAGCAAGAGCCAGGTTCCTGAAGCATTCCTAGAGGGGAATGTCGAGAAGATCAAAACAATTTCTTGTACCGCCCATAGAAGGTTCGCTCCCTGCGTGGCACTTTACATTAAACTGATCTTGTGTCCTAGTCTGGCTTTGTGGGAAAGCAAATAAATACAACCATTAAATCACTGAAGGCATCTGTCTTTATTAGCTTGTTGCAGTCACCATAGAAACCTTTTCCCTATTTGTAAAAGAATTTAGTACAATAATCTTTCGTTGTCTAATTTAGAGGAAAAATACCAAGTACCCTACACAGAGGCTAACGAGAATATGTAGCGCCAATATAAACCAGCATACTGTATTTTTATGCACTTCCACATTATGTTTCATTTGTGAGAGTATTAAAACGTTTTATTGGCGCGATATTCTGTTTCTTTATGGACATACCCTGTGGACACACCCTGTGGATACACAGACGCATGTAAATGAAATAGCAGTGCCGATAGAGTCTGATTAAAAATATTGATTAGTATGGTAGACAGAGCTAGTCAATAAAAATGATATCTATTATATTTTCGTTTTATTGTAGGAGCTCAAAATCTGAGGAGTCACCAGCCATCGTTTCATTTTTTTCGTTTAACCCTGTCAGCCGTCTCTTCAAAAAAAAAAAAAAAAAAAAAAGAAAAAGAAGAAGAAAGAAAAAACTTAGGCATAACGTCTTTACAAGTATTTAAATAACTTAGATAAGGGTCTCAAACTTAAAATAGAATAATTCCTATGCCTAGCGTACTGGACTGCGACGTCGTAGCAAGCTAGATCGAATTCCAGTCGCGTTATTACGTTGACTTTCGGGCAAATATCTTCGAGAAAGGCATGAATTCCCCTATCCCCTCCAGCTATTAGTTAGATACTACTCTTCTTCTGCAAGAATGGCTTTGGTACTGAATAACCCAGACAGGCTGATATTACCATTAAACAAAGAAACTATATCACACGACAAAGGAATTCGAAAGGGTCATTACATTCTGGGTGAAAGGCACAGCGGGCAAAAAATGAGATGAGGGATGGGAACGCGGGTTCCATAAATTATTTGGCTAACTTGCCATACAGCTGACGGGCAGTTATTTATATTTGTTCAGTAAAATGAATTAGCATATTTTGGGAAATGATATACCGGGTGAAACGATAAAATTGTTGTCCTAAAGAAAACCACACTACAGCTTTATTTTAAAACTTTTTGAAAAAAATCAATTCAGGTAACTTGATTATGTTGTAGAGCTGGCATCTATTCAATGTAGTCGCCTTCAGCCTCAATCACCGCCTCGATATAGATCCGGAACTGGGAGCATGCCTTTTCTACAAGCGCCAGCGGGAGCTCGGCGAATACTCGGCGGATGGCGGCGATCAGGCTGGCTTTGGTGTTGTGGGAGGTCATGTTGGTGATGTTCTCGATGTATGACCAAAAGAAGTAGTCCAGCGGGTTCAGGTCACGGGAGGAGGGGGGCAGTGAGAGAAGGGTACACTCCTTCTGAAGCCAAGCATGGGTTTCTTTGGACTTGTGGGCCGGCGCCGAGTCCTGCTGCCACACCCAGGGTCTGCCACCGGCCACCTGATTGCACCAGGGGATCACCACACTCTTCTTCACATCCAGGTACACTTTGGTGTTGACTTTCAAGCCGACTTCGAAGATGTGAGGTGGCATGATGTGGCCCTCACTTGAAACCACACCAAAGACCATAACCGTAACCGGAAACTTTGTTTTCATCACTCTCTCCGGATTTGCATTTTAAGGGTGCTGGCAATGGTCCTGTTGTCATAACTTGGATCGGTAGAGAGCATGAATTGTACGGCGGCTCATCTCCGATCTCACTCGTTGAACATTGTGTCACTTTCAGACATGATAGAAGGCTCCTATCGCTCTTGAGATTTGTACACAACTGGCCAACTAGTAGATGGTCTGCAACAAAAAAAGAAAACCGGTTTTCATTAAAGGGAAATGGAATCATGTCGTCGTCTTTTCTAGGGCGACAATTTTATTGTTCCACCCTGTATTTGAATTTTCACAAAAAGTAGAGGACTAATTTTCAGTTTCAAATTTTCATTAATTCTATTTTTTACTCCCAAGTCCCGTCTGACCCGGAGTCGTGTACTTGGCTAAGTTTTCTATCTTTGTTTAATGGCATATCAACCTTCATGGGTTATCTAAACCTTATAGAAAAATGGCAGTGATACTTCTTAACCCATAGATGTGGGGATCAGCTGTTATATATATTAACAACGAGGAACACGTATGTATATTAAAATATAAGATTATATTTTTATTTTTGCGATGATACTTGTGTGGAGCAGAAAAGCTATCGCAGAGAGTTCGCGCACACGAAGGAGCTATCGGGAGACGGAAGAGCCAGTGAACAACTGATCTGAACTTCCTGGCGCCAGGGTTATATAATAATTTGACGTCCAACTACTTCTTGCGAGCGTCACAAATCACACTCAATTCAACCCATCAACAGTCAAGGTTATCCCCCCGATATCTTCGATCGGATGCACCTGTTATTTACACAGGTGCATTTCTCATCTGACAGCCCGGCCGGGTCGGAGGTCAATATGCAACACAGGGAGTTCATACCTAACCTAAGGGTAATCGAAATTCGAACTTGATTACTACAATAACACAGTCCTCTACGTTAGCCACTACACCACGAGGACTCCCAATGAGCAGCACTACCTGTTGGGGTTCATTCATGGGTCAAATATATCTGTTTGCAAATTATTGGTATTAGATAGGAAAACTTGATACCATTTAATATTGTTACATAACGAACAAAAACTTTAGCCCAAGAAAGTAAATAAGAAATGTTATATACACTCATCATCATCATCATCATATCGTGCTGGCAGCACGGATATCCCTGACCCTCTCTCGCCACTCCTCCCTATCGTTCATCGCCCTAGGTAGGTCTTCAGGACAACAGCCTGTATCCTCACATAGCTGCTGATTGTACGTTCGTGCTGGTCGTCCTGCTTTTGCGCGGCCATGTGTGGGGATCCATAAGAGTACATCTCTTATGAGTTCATCTCTGCTTCTCCAGCAATGTCCTGCATATACACTCATATATAAACTCATTATTATGACATTTAGGCACCCACCAAACAGGTTGACATGCCGTTAAAACTAATGTCGTAATTCCATTTTCATTTTTGATAAATCTGTTTTTTTTTATTTTATTTTATTTCCAGGATAAATTGTAGAAAATTATAAATATTATTACCCCTCCAAATACCCCCTAAACATCCCCCCCAATATATCCCCCCCCAAAAAAAACTAGAGCAAAATTCAAAATTTTATCATATTCAAAGATATAGCAAATATAATATCTGTTTATTGAAGAATCTGTTCTCAAATTTTTCGATTTATCTATGTTGTCTGTTATCTCAGGTGCACCTTCCTCAACCCAAGATGAGTTGACAGATCTATTTGTATTTACGTTATGAAACAAAATAAATTTCCTCATTTTCTGTTGTTCAAATTAGTTGTCCATCATATCAAGTACATCCTCCATGCCAATATGAGTTGTTGAATCTAACTCTTCTCACTTCATATTTTCATCATACAACGTGTGAAAGCACGTGCGATACCCTGTCCTCGTCAGCCGCCAACCAGGGGTGATAATACAGTTTCGGTAGCTCAAGGTGGTACTGCCACTCCTGGCGCTACCAAGCAGCTTTTACCACTGGACAGGGTATTAAGAGAATTATATATATATATATACGCCAGATCAATTGAGAGAAGTGACTACATTGGACGTTAATCTTCATTTTTAGTGTGCAATTTGTGATTTAAAAACAAAACAAAAACAAAACGCGTTTACTTTTGGCCGTTGATGTTATATATATATATATATATATATATATATATGCCTAGTGAGTAGAGTGTTCGCCAATGGTCAGGGAGACCAGGGTTCAATCCCAAGTCACGTCATACCAAAGACTTTAAAAATGGTACTTGATACCTCCTTGCTTAACACTCAGTAATATACGGTACGTATCAAGGAAAAAGTGGAGCAATCCAGGAAAAGGAAAAAGCACCCTCCCCAACATCTCGGTGTAATAGCTATTGAAAAGGGAGCCTTCTGGTCGCCCTCAACTACAGTCGCCAACTTTACTTACTTGACATATATATAAATATATATATATATACTTGCAGTCACCGACCTGTCCTCGCGTGATTTCTTTTTATGGGAATAAGTGAAGGGAGCGGTCCATATCCCTTCGCTTCCTGCTCGCATTGATGAACACAAGCAGAGAATCACTTCTGCAATGGATAATGTACCCGGAGATATGTTACAGCGTGTTTATCAAAAGCTTAACTGCGACTTAACGTGTGCCATGTCACAGGTGGGGCACCTATTGAACACTTATGAAATCGGTCCAGAATAAACATATAATGTACAACACCTAGACTTTTCAATTTCATTGAGGTAGACTTTGTAGTTTTCGGGATAATTGCTTTTAAAATGATGTCAAATTTTTGGGAAATCTTATAAATATAAGTAAGTAAAGTTGGCGACCGTAGTCGAGGACGACCAGAAGGCTCCCTTTTCAATAGCTACTACACCGAGGAGTAGGAGAGGGCGCTACTCCTTTCCCTTGATTGCTCCACTTTACCCTTGATACGTATCTCATATTGCTAAGTGTTGAGCAAGGACGTATCAAGTACTATTTTAAAAGTTTTTGGTATGACGCAACCTGGGATTGAACCCAGGTCTTCCGGACCATTGGTGAACACTCTGCCCACTAGGCCAATGAGCCGGCTCTCATAGATATAAATTCCTCTTATTCTGTTGTGTGAGTTAACTTTTAATAATCTTGGTCATCCCTCCGTCACGATAGGTCGTCGGAACAAGCCAATAAAGATTTCACCAATGTTCTTATTCAGAATGTATTTTCAAATGTATTTCTAAATGTATATAAAATTGGATTATTTCTCCTTCATAGCTTTTGATTTTGAAGTGACAATGATTGAAATTTTGAAATATGTTTTATTCTTCATTGGGGAAAACTTGGTCGGGGGAAATGGATGTATTACTTAGTTTTAGAAAAATATTAGCAACAAAAACTGTTCTGTTGCCGACCATAGGAAAGTAGTTTTTTGGCCACATGCCGCCAACGGGCCGAGTGTTTGAGATCCCGGTCTGAGAGTCATCAGATACCAAGAAAAAAGCTTTGAGATTCATCAGATACCGAGAGAAACCCTCAAATAAATAATAAAAGAACAAAAAGAATTTAAAAAAAATTAGATATTAACTAGTAAAATCTTTTCTCTTCCTGAGAAAAAAAAAATTATAAAAATATGACCGTAAACTTGAATTTTACACTACAAACCAACCCCTCAAAGCGACCCCTCAACCCAACCTCTCAAAGCGAACCGTCAAAGGGAACCCTCAAAATGACTTCTCAAACCAACCCCTCAAAGCGAACCCTCAAAGTGACTCGTCAAACCAACCCCTCAAAGCGACCCCACAACCCAACCCCTCAAAGCGAACCTTCAAAGTGACTCCTCAAACCAACCCTTCAAAGCGACCCCTTAACCCAACCCCTCAAAGTGACTTCTCAAACCAACCCCTCAAAGTGAATCCTCAAAGTGACTTCTCAAACCAACCCCTCAAAGCGACCCCTCAACTCAACCCCTCAAAGTGACTCCTCAAACCAAACTCTCAAAGCGAACACTCAAACCAATCCCTCAAAGCGAACCCTCAAGACTCCTCAAACCAACCCCTCAAAGCGACCCCTCAACCCAACCCCTCAAAGCGAACCCTCAAAGTGACTCCTCAAACCAACCCCTCAAAGCGACCCCTCAACCCAACCCCTCAAAGCGAACCCTCAAAGTGACTCCTCAAACCAACCCCTCAAAGCGAACACTCAAAGTGACCCCTCAAAGCAACCCGAAATCCCCTTAATAACAAACAACAGCCGACAATTTATTACCAAAATCAATAAAGATCCTTGGAAAAATATAAGAACCTTTCAACAATTTTCCTCTTAGTGTAAAATGGCCCCAGACGGGTTAACATGCCTTTAAATAAAATCAATTATAATAATATTTTTATCTATTTACATTACTCAAATTATTATTCTGATCTTGTTATATTCGAAATGTTTCTATATCAATGTATCCTCTAGCCATTTCCAGGTGTCTATTGTAGTAGTCGGTAACCTTTAAGGAATTTTCAACCGAGCCCTTTAATCAATCTACAGGTGTAGATTACACCAAAACTCACCTGTAGAAAGTTGTTGATTACATCGGTCAAAATATTGTCCATAGATCAACAAAGATGAAGAGAATAGTTTGAAACGTGTAAATAGCACAACTTCTTATCTTAGAAGTTTGAATATTTTGACTTAATCAGCGATGTCTTTGTCATCAAATGGGCTTACAGTGTATACTAAAATATTAGTCCGCCTTGTCGGTGAAGCATAGAATAAGTTTAGTGCAATAAAATCTATTTATACAAATATATTAAATATATATGATTTGGTTTGGTTGGGTTTTATGACCATTGTAGGTAATTTAATGCCAAATCCTTTTTAAGCATATATATTAAATATTTATTATTTGGTCTGAGTGGGTTTTATGGCATATTAACCATTGTAGGTTATTTAATGTCAAATCCTTTTTATGCATATATATTAAATATGTATGATTTAATATATTTAATACCAAGTCCTTTATATATATATATATATAATTTCTAAACACATTTTGTAGATAACATTTTTGAACTAGCATGAGTTAATTTTTTTCGCATACAGTTGAATGGTTTCATTTATTTTATCTACTACAAATAATTTTATTTATTGTTAATAGTGTTAACACAGTGTTAAATGCTATCACGTATAGCTATTCAACCCTAACAAATTCAATTTGAGGGTTCGCTTTGAGGGGTTGGGTTGAGGTGCCCGTGGTGTAATGGTTATCGTCGCAGGATATGGACACGGCGACACGAGTTCAAATCCTGGACGAGACTGAGTGCATTTCACATAGGTATGAATCCAATTATTCTCCCTCCAGCTATGGGTACATAGTAGGACAGACTTGGTTCTTCAGCCTTGGTGAGGCAACTAGTCTAGGAGAAGGAAAACTCTGAATTCGAACCTGTTAAACTCTGCTTAAAAATTGACCTTGTGTCATATCCTGCCCGAGCGGAGGGGTTAGTAAGTATGGTTAAATAACCTACAACGGTGATGTACTGGACTACATAATGTATTAAGTAAGTTCAAACTCTAGTTCCTTTATTACGCTTAATTTGAACTAATACTCTTTTAAAAAGGCATGAACCTCCTTTTTCATTCAGCTACGGGTTAAACAGCCCCACTGCTATTCTTCGACAAGGATTCATTTAGCATGAAATAACCCATGAAGATTGGTATGCCATTAAACAAAGAAACCGAACTAAACCATTAAGTGTTTGATGGTCGGTTTTTTCTATTATGTTTTTCTATAACGTTTTTCTATAATGTATGACATACTTTGGCATTAAACAACCTACATAGGTTGATATGCCATTAAACCAACCAACCAACCAACCAACCAACCAACCAACCAATATAATGCATGGCATCGATAAGATGAAAAAGTCGGTTTGTTAAAATAAAACTAAAAAAGATATTCAGGATAAAAACGATGAGCAGAAAATGAAATAAATAATATAATATTTGAAGATATTCATTTGAAGATATTCTCTTGATTTAAAATGAAACCAATTGGGAACTTTAGCGGAGAAAAAGAAGCATTTGAAATATAAAAGAACAAAAAAAAATATTATAAAAAACGTCTTCTAATTTCGAGACGAATTAATGAATCTTGAAAGACAAAAAAAAAAAAAAAAAAAAATAGGTGAAAAATCTCCCCTCCCCGAAAAAACGGGTATATAAATAACGAATGTGCCCGTGGTGTAATGGTTATCGTCGTATGAAATGGACACGGCGACACGAGCTCAAATCCTGGACGAGACTGATTGCATTTCACATAGCACTAATACCTTTGGGAAAGGTATAAATCCAATTATTCTCCCTCCAGCAATAGGTAAATAGTAGGGCAGACTGGGCTATTCAGCCTTGGTGAGGTAACTAGTCTAGGAGAAGGAAAAACTCTGGATTGAAACCTGTTAAACTCCGCTTAAAAATTGACCCTGTGTAATATCCTGCCCGTGCGGAGGGGTTGGGTAAATATGATAAATAACGAATGGATTTATCCGATCTCATACCAGCTCAGGTTTGACACAAGGCCATTTTAATCAAGACTTATGAATGGCCGTGCCAAAAATGCTTAATCCCTTTGGCACTTCCTCTTTACCAATTATTGTTTGGAGATAAGACTCTCTGGGGGCCAGGAGATCAAATTAATATCACCCAAGAGAGGTAAGAATAAATCAAATATAAAAATAATATATATGAATAAAGTATTAAAATATATATAAATAGAATATTAAAAGTATATATAAATAAGGTGTAAAAATGTACGTGTAAATAAAATATTAAAAAGTATATATTAAAATGAAGTATGAAAATAAAAAAAAGATATCGAAATTTTTTTTTTAGATTGAAAAAGAGAAATCAAAAATAAATAAAATACAAAAACTTGAAGAGAAAAATAAATAGAATAAAAAGGGAAGAAAAAAGGGAAATGTCATAAGTAAAAATAATTAGAATAAAAAATGACTTAAATAAAGAAAAAAAGATAAGAAAAAAATAGAATAAAATAATAAAAGAATGAAACTGTATAATAAACAACCTCAAAATATACAAAATATCAGACGAAGTCTTAAACTTCATCGACAAAACTATGAAAACCTGGAGAGTCGAACTGACAGCAGGAGGAAGAAGATTAACTGATGCAAAGATCCAAAGAGCGATTTTCCAAGGAGATGCTCTATCACTCTTACTATTCATAATTGCCATGATACCACTAAACCACATACTCAGAAAATGCACAGCCGGATACAAACTAAGTAGATGACAGAAAAAAGTTAATCATTTAATGTACATGGACGACATCAAACTTTTTGCAAAAAATGAAAAAGAACTGGAAACCCCAATACACACAGTTATTATACAGCCGGGAACTGGAAACCCTAATACACACAGTTATTATACGGCCGGGACATAGGAATGGAATTTGGCATAGAAAAGAGTGCAATGCTTGTAACGGCTGCTAACTGACGGAATGGAACTACCAAACAAGGATAAGATAAAAACGCTCGCAGAAAACAAAACCTACAAATACTTGGGCATCTTGGAGGCTGACACCATCAAACAAGTGAAAATGAAAGAAAAAATTCAGAAAGAATAACTCAGGAGAACTAGAAAACTACTCGAGACAAAACTCAATAGCAGAAATCTTATCAAAGGAATAAATACTTGGGCTATACCCCTCGTTGGATACTCGGAACCCTTTCTCAAGTGGACCAGAGATGAACTTAGACAAATGGACGAAAGAACTAGAAAACTAATGACCATGCACAAGGCGTTACATCCCAGACACGACGTGGACAGACTATATGTATCAAGAAAAGAGGGAGGAAGAGGACTTGCCAGCATCGAAGACAGCGTTGACGCATCAATACAACGACTCGAAGACTACATAGAAAAACACGGAGGACTGATTACAGCCATCAGAAATAATACTGACAACACGATAGATAACAGAATGACAAAAACTAGGAAACAAAAATGGGTGAAAAACAATTCCATGGGCGCTTTAAACAACTAATAAACAACATCTCGCACGACAAAACCTGGACATAGCTAAAAATAGGAAACTTGAAGAGAGAAACAGAATCTCTCCTAATGGCAGCACAAAACAGCAACATAAGAACCAATCATATCAAAGCGAGGATAGATAAGACGCAACAAAATAGCAAGTGCAGACTATGCGATGACAGTATGAAACCATCAATCATATAATAAGCGAATACAGCAAATTGGCACAGAAGGGGTACAAGGCTAGACATGACTGGGTGGGCAAGGTGATCCACTGGGAAATGTGCAAGAAATTTAAATTTGATCATGCCGACAAATGGTATATGCACAACCCAGCATCTATCCTAGAAAATGACACGCACAAACTCCTGTGGGACTTTGATATACAAATCGATCACCTAATCTCGGCCCGAAGACCAGAACTTATAATAATCAACAACAACAACAACAAAAAAAGAAAATCTTAAAGTTGTCGACTTTGCTGTCCAGGCAAACCACAGAATAAGACTGAAAGAATCTAAAAAGAAAGATAAGTACCTTGACCTTGCTAGAGAATTGAAAAAACTATGGAACATGAAGGTGACAATTATACCAATTGTGATTGGTGCTTTTGGCACGGTAACTAAAGGTTATTAAAGGGCCTGGAAGATTTGGATGTTGGCGGCCGAGTGGAGACCATCCAAACAACAGCATTACTGAAAACTGCCAGAATACTGAGAAGAGTCCTGGAGACTTGAAGAGACCTGCTGTCACTCAATCTCCAGTAAAAACCATCAGCTTACGCTGATGTGAAAAACTCTTATGAGTAATAATAATAATTATAAAGAATAGACTTTATAATAATCAACAACAACAAAAAAGAATTTTTGCAAAATAGTCGACTTTGCTGTCCCGGCGGTACACAGAATAAAACTGAAAGAATGTGAAAAGAGAGATAAGTACCTCGACCTTGCTAGAGAATTGAAAAAGCTGTGGAACATGAAAGTGACGATTGTACCAACTGTGATTGGTGCTTTTGGCACAATAACTAAAGGATTATTAAAAGGCCTGGAGGACTTGGAAGTTGGCGGACGGGTAGAGACTATCCAAACGACAGCACTCCTACGAACGGCCAGAATCCTGAGACGAGTCCTGGAGACTTGAGGACACTTGCTGTCACTCAAACTCCAGTGAAAAACCATCAGCTGACACTGATGTGAAAAACTCTAAAGGAGTACAACAACAACAACAACAATAATAATAATAATAATAATTAGAAGAAGAAGAAGAAGAAGAAGAAGAAGAAGAAGAAGAAGAAGAAGAAGAAGAAGAAGAAGAACCTGGACCTTGCTGGGGAATTGAAAAATCTGTTGAACATGAAAGTGAAGGTGATACCAATTGTAATTGGTGCTCTTGGTACAGTCACTAAAGGATTGGTACAAGGACTGGAGGACTTGGAAATAACAGGACGTGCGGAGACCATCCAAACTACAGCATGATTTAGATCGCGCAGAATACTGAGAAGAGTCCTGGAGACTTGAGGAGACTTGCTTGTCACTCAAAATCCAGTGAAAAAACATCAGCTACAATGATGATGATAAAATAAAAAATAAAGATCGATAAATTGAAATAAGAAAGAAAGAAAGAAAGAAAGAGATTAAAAATATACCAAAGAAAGTATATTAGAAAAATGAAAAAAAATCAAAGAAAAAAATTCATAAGAAAGAAAGAAAGAAAGAAAGAAAAAAATAGGAAAAGAAAGAAAGAAAGAAAGAAAGAAAGAAAGAAAGAAAGAAATTCAAAAGGAAAAGAAAGAAAGAGAGAAAGAAAGATATTCATAGGAAAAGAACGAAAGAAAGAAAGAAAGAAATTCATAGGAAAAGAAAGAAAAAAGAAAGAATAAAAAATAAAGAACTTCATAGGAAAAGAAAGAAAGAAAGAAAGAAAGAAAGAAAGAAAGAAAAAGACAAAAATATACCAAAGAAAGAATAAAGGCAAAATGAAAAAAAAGCAAAGAAAAAATTCATTTGAAAGAAAGAAAGAAAGAAAGAAAGAAAAAGAAAGAAAGAAAGAAAAAATTCCTAGGCAAAGAAAGAAAGAAAGAAAGAATGAAATTCACAGGAAAAGATAGAAAGAAAGAAAGTAAGAAGGGAAATGAGAAATCGGCATTCCTATCTCGTATCACCAATTTCTGCACAATTATTTAATTTAAACTAATTATTTCTAATAATTGTTAGTTAAAAAGATTATCAGAGTTAAGCAACGATGAGCATCCTCAGTATTTAGATGGGTGATCACTTAATAGCATTTACTATAAAGAAAGTAAAAGGCCTTGTCCAGAATAGGTAAAACTTATTTAACAACCAGAAAGGAAACCATATTCACAGAAAAAGAAAAATAATTCAAATATGAAGACCAAGAAATAAAGAAAGAATAAAGACAGCAAAAATAATGGCGCTAAAGAGTTAGAGAGAGAGAGAGAGAGAGAGAGAGAGAGAGAGAGAGAGAGAGAGAGAGAGAGAGAGAGAGCAAAAACGAAAATTTAAAGAAAAAAAAAGAACCTTATGAGAAAAGATGAAATAAAGGAGAGATAACTGTTCCTTTCATGTTGTATTTCAGTTTCAATTATTTCACGTTTCGTCCAATTTAGACCCAAGGCAAAACGCATGCGTGATTTCGACTTCCTTTGAAATCAAGACATAAAAAATAGGACAATGGAAACTCAATTAATTCAATCAACGACTGGAAAGAAATAGACCTCAGAACATATTCAGTCTGAGCAAAAGTTCCCAACGAAAAAACAGGTTTTAACAGAGTAGTCATTCTGTAGTTTTTATTTAAAAAAGACGCTGGGAAATTTAACACACACTTTATAAAACTCAAACCCCCCACCCAAAACAAAAAACAAAAAAACCCCCCAAAAACAAACAAGCAGAAAACAAGTAACGGGCTTGACAGATGGTTAAAAAAATGTTGATAAGATAAACCGTTTGTGAAAAAATGACGAGGACGGTAAATAGGATCGAACTGGTGACTGTTTTTTCCTGGGGTTTTGGACTAGCTTTTTGCTTTCAGTCAATGGATTTTTATATTTGCTTCCAACAAATTTTGTGAATTGTTTATTCTATTTTGTAGCCGGAGATAAACAAAATTATTCATTCCTTTTATTTGAAGATTAAACTCTAAATAAGAAAAAGATGCGTGTCCCGGTTACTGCTCAAAATATGACGAATGCTCCGAAAGTTGAGCCTCTTATTTCTTCCCACAACAAACAGCACAACGCCGTTAGATAGAGTTAGTTTTCAGTTTCAAAATATCCTTCTCCTAAATAGTCATTGTATGTATATATCTTTCGAAAGAGAGAGAGTAACTCAGAAAATAATGCCTCATATTTAATTATGTTGTCCGACAACATAAGAGAGAGAGAGAGAGAGAGAGTGAGAGAGAGAGTGAGTGTATGTGTGTGAGAGAGTGTGGGAGTGATAGAGAAGGAGTGTGTATGTGTGTAAAACAGAGAGAGAGTGAGAGTAAGAGTGTTAGTGTGTATTTGAGTGAGAGAGTGTATCTGTGTGTGTGTGTGTGTGTGAGAGAGAGAGAGAGAGAGACAGACAGACAGACAGACAGAAAAAGAAAGTGTGTGTGTGTGTGTGTGCTTGAGACAAAGAAAAAGTGTGTGAGAAAGAGAGAGTGAGAGAGAGAGAGAGAATGCGTCAGAGAAAGAATATGTGTGTGCGCGCGCGCGCGAGAGAGAGAGAGAGAGAGAGAGAGAGAAATTGGTGGTATGCCTGTAGAAGATGAACATTGTCGCCATTAACCCTCATTTCTTTTTACTTCCAGAAGGTAACTGATCGGCAGTCTGGCAAAATGGCATCTGATATGAAAAAAAAAAAAAAAAAAATTCACCCCCATTTCAATTTATCAACACTTCATGAAACGTTTAATGAGACCAAGCAGTAGACATGAGCATAGTTAGGCATTAGGCAGTGGTTTTCAATTGTAGAGACAGCAATATTAGAGATAATCCATCTCTAACACAACTGTCAACCCGCGAAACGAAGAGCGCAGATCGGGCCGATGAAATATGGACTACGCAGACATTTTCCTAAAAACGAAGCCGTCATCGATATGATTAAAAATTAGATCACGTAAGTGGTGCAAATTCTTGCTTTTGTCCGTTACTGATGAAAATGCATTGCCAATGTTGGTGATTATTTGAAAAAATAGTGTTTTTAGCGGAAAATTTGCTCCATCACAAAGTTATTGTACTCCCCGTATCTATTACCAAGAAAAAATTGAGGCATAATTTCCGGAACGTAACTTGTATTTACCATATTTGATCAATCTATGAAGAATATGCTGCTGTTCCTGGTCATAAGACATCAAAAGTTTCTTTTATTTGTGTCATTGTTTACAGGTATATCAAACTTCGTGTTTGTTATTTAATGGCATATCAACTTTTTCGGATTATTCAATACCAAATCCATCCTTTTCAAAGAACAGTAGTGGTACTATTAAACTCATAGATGAAAAGGGTTCATAACTTTCCCAAGGGGCTTTGTCTGAAAGTGAACGTAATAGCGCGACTGGCGATCGAACTCGCTTACTTCGACACCCCAGTCCATCGATTTAACCATTACACCACAGCGACATCCCCCCTCAACCGGAGTGGATTATTTAATGCCAAAGTAATCCTTGTAGAACACTAGTGTTACTTTAATATTATGGACGGGCGCTGTCGTCAATCATTGAAAATGTCACGAGACTACCGCGTGCGGGCACAATGACCTGCAAAGTTAGACGTGATTTTAAAATAATCACAGATGTAATATCACGTGTTTCACTAGTGACATCGAACATTCGCGGATCTTCGATTTGTTCCCCAAAATCTCTATATGAGAAAACAAGTAATGAGATTTTGGCAGAGTTGAAGGCAGTTGTCAAAACGGGTGCTTTAAAGGTTCCGGAGGCCCCGACCCGTCATACCCCAGTTTGCTACGACCCATCTGCTGTGACAGGCATGTGTCAAACAGCCAGCTCTCACACACAACCCATCACCACCGAGAGAAAGGGAGAAGAAGGAACTTTTCGAGTTGCAGTGATCATAGCTGAATAAAAACGATTGCTATATTCTTTTCCCTTACCTTCGAGTTTGAGTATTTCTTTTCCTGCGGACTTCTTTCTTTACAACACAAAACGTTGGTCCTATGGTACATTACTATTTAACCCATAGCTAGGGAGATAAGAGGGTTCATGCCTTTTTCAGGGTTATTAGCTCGAATATGTATGTAATAGTGTTACTAGAATTCGATCTCGTTTACCATAATGCCGCAGTCCAGCTCGTTAACCAATACGCAGTGGGGTCTCTCTCAACAAATCGTGCCGAGTGGAACAGGTTTAAATAGCCTGTTGGACTTTAAATAGTTATTTTGTCGAATTTTTCATTGTCAACTATATTTCACTTATAGAAAGTAGGGGTACTGAAACTGACAGTATTGGTGGATACTTAAACCTAGCATATATATATATATATATATATATATATATATATATATATATATATATATATATTGTTGCGTTCTGGTTAGTGAACGCTTCTAACATTAAATAAAGGACAAACCACGATATGAGAGGAAATAGAGATATATTATTAGGAAAAAGTATATAAAATAGAGAGACTATTCGTAGACAAGAACATAGGATTAGTGAATACAGAATAAAGATATAGTCCAACGATAGTATTGGCTTCCGTTATTACGGTAGCAAGTAAGGTGATCTAGTGCGATCTCCAGTCTCCAACGCTCTAATACTATTCCTATAAGAAGCTGCTCTTCACCTTCTAGTCTGCCCTGGTATTAGTAGCTACTGCTATATATGGCAGATGGACTAGTTTAATGTGTGGAAAACGGTGGGTGATATATATATATATAACAAGACTATCAACAAAGCGTAAGTAAAATTTGTCTATTGAGTTTTGCCACGCGCTCTAAAATAATTCCCTTAAAAATTGCCTGTAAACTATTCGCTTGATTACCATCATGTGCTAATATTACGAATTCTTTATACCCTCTCTCACCATTCATCCCTATCAGCCATTAGTAGATCCCCACGACGGCATCCATAATCTGCACAGAGCTGATTAATTTAAGTCTTTACTGGGCTTTCTGTACTGGTGTGTCCATTTGTACGAGGTGCATACGATAAGTTTCCAGACTTTTCGTATGGACACTTTTATTGATAGTTTACACATGAAACTCTCATCTCCTTCGAAGTAATCTCCGCGGGCTAAAATGCACTTGTTGTTCCGTTCCAACAACTTTTCGAAAGCCCCATGGATGTCCTCTTGTGTGAACGTGTCAATGACCTTCGTCACAGCCTCTTTCATCTTCTCAATTGTCTCATAACAACAGCCTCTGAGCTTAGGGAATAACCAAAAGTCACAGGGAGCAAGGTCTGGACTATAGGGAGGATGGGGAACTGTCTTGATGCCCATCTTGCTCAAATAGTCTGTGACAAGGAAGGAGTTGTGGACTGGTGCATTGTCCTGGTGGAAATGCCACTGACCCGATTTGAAGAGTGCTGGCCTCTTCCGATGGAATCTCTTCCTGAACTCCCTTTAAACTTCAACATAGTAACCCTAACCCTAACCCTTTGGCCAATCAACTCTGGTGTACTGATATCCTTACTCCTCCCACACCTCTCATCATCCCTCACAGACTCCGTGCCTTCCTTGAATCTCTTATTCCACTCAAAAACTGATGCTCGATTCAAGCAAGATGCTCCAAAAGCAGTCTGTAGCATTCCATAGGTCATTTTTTCGAAGTTTGAAAAGAGAATTTTATTGCATATCGTTCTTCTAAAGTGTCATCATGTCCAGATTGCATTTTTGAAATTCATCAGCAGTGACAATCAGGCTTTCGTAGGTTGTATTCCAATTCCTGTTGTAGCTGTTTATTTGAAGCTGAAATCATAAAAATTGGTCAGTCATCTCATAAGATGTATAGCAATAGCATAATTAATTTTCAAGAGTCTACGACAATTTTAAATGCCTGTACAAAAAAGTCTGGAAACTTATCGTAAGCACCTCGTAGGTGTCAAACAGAGAACGTCGTTTATAAGTTCGTTCTTACATCTCCACCTGTGCTCATCATAGACATGTATACAAACAAATTATCATTATTAAATAAAATTAATTATTTGAAACCATATAATTATTAGTATTAGATAGGAATACTTGAAACTCCGTATAGATTATTTGTATTAGTTAAGAATACTTGATAATCTGATATTAAGTATTCCTATATAACTATGCAAAAATTTTTATGTTTTGGTAGAGTTTTATAACATATCAAACATGCTTGGATATTTCATGCCAAATCCTGTTTTTACTAATATATTAAATCATGATTTGGTTTGGTTTCTTTGGTTAATGGCATATCAACCTTTGTAGGTTATTTAATGCCAAAGCCATTCTCCGAGAAGAACAGTAGTGGTACTATTTAACCCATAGCTAGGAGGATAAGGGAGTTCATATCTTTCCAAAGGGTATTTGCCCGAAGGGGAACGTAATAGAACGACTAGAGCTCGAACTCGCTTACTACGATCCCGCAGGCCAACACTTTAACCATTACACCACGAGGACATCACCAAATATAAAATTTGTAACTTCATTTTGTAGATATAATTTTAAACGAAACTGGGCTCATATTTTGTTGACAGTTTATTTCAAACTATTCAAGCAGTTATATGTAACAATTCAGTTGAGTGTAAATACAGTTTTAATGTCTAAAAACAGTTCTATTTCAAATTATTCAGTTAAGCATAAGCACGCATTTTAAATCTAAGTACGGTTTTATTGTCAAAAACATTTCTATTTCAAGCTATTCAGTTTACTCAAACAATTCAGTGTAGCATAAGTATGCCGTTAGTTCTATTTAACCCCTAGATAGGACCCATATCAGGTGCTACCACTCCGGGGCAGAGTGGACCTGGGAGCGATGGCGATGAAGGGGCACTCCGTATTCCCCAAAGTTCCAGCACTGCTGCAACCTCACCATCAGATTGTATAGTTTAGTTTCCAGGACACTCGTTGGCGGGGTGGGGTCAACCGACTGGGCAAGTAGATAGTTTAATGGTTTCAAGTATTGCTATGTAACAGTAACAATGTAACATCAGTAATCATTTGTTTACACACAGTGAAGTGGTAACAAGTATTGCTATTTAACACTAATTCTTTCCAATAGTTGTCATTCGTTTAGACACAGTTGAATGGTTCCAAGTATTCCTATGTATCACTAACAATTCAATTTAACATCGGTCATTTGTTTACAAAGAGTGAAATGATTAAACAGTTCTATTTCTAACAATTCAATTTAGCATAAAGCATTTGTTTGCTTACAGTTTAAACATCAAAAACTTTAATTTGACCGACTGCTAGGACCTTATCAGGTGCTACCAATCCGGGTCAGCGTGAACCTGGGAACGTTGACAATGAAGGGGTACTCCGTATTCCTCAATGCTCCAGCCTCTCAATCAGATTGTTCAGTGTCATATCTAGGATACTAGTTGGGTGGGTGGGTCTTACCCCTCTGCAGAGATACAGTCCGTGTATTCAACAGCCCCAGCCGACTGGGCTAAAAAAAAAAACTCTTAAGAACCAACTACACAAAACTGTATATATAAAAATACGAGATTCCCTGACTGACTCTTGAATATGTATCACACGTGGTGTCAATGATAGCAGTTCTCCGTCGCTGTCTCTTTTTCTTACATGAAGCCATTTCGACCATTTCGTGGTAATAAACACGGAGATATATTTTTAATACACGTGTTTTGTTACCTTTCTCTTTTGGCATATAACATTTGTCTAAAATAATTTTTCATTTGTAGTAAATACTGATCAGGATTAACCATTTTGGAAGAACATTTCTTTCTATAGAAGGATTTAAAAAAAATTCTTTTCCTTTTTTTTTTTCTTCCTTCTTGAAGATTATTGTTTTGTGTTTTTTTTTTTCTTAGCTTGCTACAAAAGATAATTTTGCTCAAACAGTTTCTTCAATACACTGACTTCCATTCGGCATTCTCTCCGTCGTTTGGAACAGTAGAATACGCCGACTGTGCCTCTGCGCATGGGTCAGATCTTCCTCAGTGAGGTTACCTGTTGGCCGTGGGTGACGACCCGTTAGGCTTTAGTACGGTTGTTTAAGCTGTCCGTGACCTGACCAGCAGCACTTGACTTACATGGGCAAGACGTGCGGTCGAAGAGGCCCGATCTGATCAATCGGCTGGTCATATCAAGCCCTAGCACCTATAGGATTGCCTCGACTGCTTTCTTCAAATTACTCTTGTGGTAAACAAACATCCGACACTTTTTATCTTTTAAGTTGCAGGAGGGTGTTGAGAAAAACAAGTCTTTGAGGGTCCTAGGTATAACACTACATCTGATGGTGAAGCTCCACTTCTAGAATTTTTGGGAAAGTGGACTATCACTTCATTTCCATTATCCTCTAGTTCACTCTAAACCGGAGTGGTAGTCCCTTTTAGGGTTCGATCTATGGGTCAATAGAACGGTTCAACCATTTACTATGGATTATTTTCATTAGTTCTTACAAACCATACAATTATGAGCAAATTGTTCATATTAGATAAGAATACTTGATAAATAGAATTAGGAATACTTGAAACTATTTAACTGTGTGCCAACAAATGATGAATATCGAATAGAATTAGTCGTATTAGATAGCCATATTTGAAAACGTTTAACTGTGTGCAAACAAAAGATTAATATTAAAAAAGAATTATCAGTATTGGACGCGAAAACGGGAAACCGTCGAATGATTAATATTAAATAAAAGATTAGTGTTAAATACGAATTTATTATATTGCCCAGTCAGCTGGGGCTGTAGAATACACTGACTGCACCTCTGCAGAGGGGTAAGACCCCCGCTAACGAGTGTCCTGGATATGACACTAAATAATCTGATGGTGAGGTTCCAGCAGTCCTGGAGCTTTGGGGAATGCGGAGTACCCCTTCATTGCCATCGCTCCCAGGTCCACTCTGCCCCGGAGTGGTAGCACCTGATAGGGCCCTATCTATAGGTTAAATAGAACTAACAGCATACTTATTCTAAAATGAATTGTTTGAGTAAACTGAATAGCTTGAAATAGAAATGTTTTTGACAACTAAACTTTACTTACATTTAAACTGCGTGCTTATACTAAACGGAATAATTTGAAATTGAACTGTTTTTTGACATTAAAACTGTATTTACACTTAACTGAATTGTTATATATAACTGCTTGAATAGTTTGAAATGGAAATGTTTTTGACAATTAAACTGTGTACTTATGCTAAACTGAATTGTTTTAAATAGAACCGATTATTTACATAAAAATAGATTTGGCGTTAAATAACCTACGAAGGTTGATATGCCATAAAATCCAACCAACCAACCAACCAACCAAACCGAATTTATTATAACCATTTAATTGTGTGAAAACAAATGAATTATAGCTTTTTTAAGAATAAAATTGCCTACAAACTATTCACTTACAAATAACACACACACACACACACACACACATATATATATATATATATATGAAGAGGATTTAGTATGAAATAACCGATAAAAGTTTATATAAAACACCAACCACCCAACCACCCAACACGCGCACTGTCTCGTTTTCTTTGTTGTGAGAGATTCGAGCGATTAATTGTGTTGCTTTTAGTAAAGGGCATTTCAAAATAAAATATATTTGAACATTACGTGTCAACATGGAAATTTAATTTGATAAGAAATAAGTTTTTTTTTAATTATTTATTGCTAAAAGCTTCCTGTAACTTACGTTTTTCCAAAATAATTAATTTTGGTTTTTAAAATTTTTTTTGAAAGTCACAAGATTCTAAACGGAATATTGAAAGCTTGTTTTATTCTCGACCTTAAACGAACACAAAAAAGTCAAGGCAGTTTTGTTGATATAAAACGACAAAAATCGCTGTTTCAGTAGGAATTAAAATATGCTGGCTGTATCTCCTGCAGGGAGGTAACGCCTCTTCCAAACAAAAAAAAAGACTGTTCCGGATATGAGACTAAACTTCATCTGGCGGTGAGATTCCAGTTCTCGTGATTCAGGTTGAGTAAAATACTCCTTCATGACCATTACTCTCTGGTCCACGTTGAACCAGAGTCATTGCCATTAGTCCTTAGTTCATTCAGACCCGGAGTCATTGCCATTATCCATGTGTTCACCGTGACCCAGAGTCTTTGCCATTACTCCCTAGTCCCCTCTGAATGGAGTCATTGCAATTACTCTCGAGTCCACTTTGACCCAGAGCCATTGCTATTACTCCCTAGTCCATTTTGACCCGGGGTCCTTGCTAATACCCCCTAACCCACTGTGACCCGGTGTCATTGCCATTAATCCCTAGTTTACTATGACCCGGAGCCAGTTCTATTACCCCCTAGTCCACTGTGACCCGGAGCAATTACTCTTACTCTCTAGTTCACTGTAACCTTTTCGGGTTTTATGAGTCAAATTTTAATTATGTCAGTGTATGAATTAATTCATGTAATTACGCTTACATGAAAGAATGATTATTTCTATTAGTAACAGAAAAGTGGGTAGAGTGTTTGCCAAAAGGTCCGGGAGACCTGGGCTCAATCCCTGGTTGCGTCATATCAAAGACTTTAAAAATGGTACTTAATACTTCCTTGCTTAACACTCAGCAATATAAGGTATGTCTCAAGGGTAAAGTGGAGTAATCCAGGGAAAGGAGTAGTGCCATCCCCTCCACATCAGTGTAGTAGCTATTAAAAAGGGAGCCTTCTGGTCGCCCTCGACTACGGTTATCAACTTTACTTACAATTATATATAGATAAGAATATTTGATAAAATTATTTTAAACCACCAACCATCCAACTTCCTAAGCAAGCAAATAACCAGCAAACCTGAAATGTAACTAAGAAAACAACAACACAAGCGACTAACCTAGCAATTCAACCAAACAGGCTAGGAACCAAATAACCAGCCAACCACTCAAGCAAGCAAGCAAACAACCAACCAGTCAACTATTCAATCCTTTTAACTACCATTAAATTAACCAACCAACCAACTATCCAATCAGCCAACCACTCAGAAAGTTAAGTAAATAGCCAACCTACCAACCAGCCAACTACCCAATCATTACTTAGCAACCAAGCAAACTTCCATCTATCCAACAAATCAACCACGCAATCACTCAACCGACCGACCGACGGACCGACCAATCAAATAGCCAATCAGCCAATTACTAAACTAACAATTTAACTGAGCAAACAGGGAAACAACCAACCAATAAGAAAGTTAAAAAACCAAGAAATTAATCAAACAACTCACAAGCCAGCTAACCAACAAAGCAAATAGCCAGCGAATCAATCAAGAAAGCAACTAAACATCTGAATCGCCCAATTAATAAAGCAACAAGCAAGTCAACCAGACAACCATAAGCCAATCAACTGACCAAGCAATCAGCAGTGGAAACATGCAACCAACCAACCAACTAATCAACCAACTAACCAACTAACCAACCAACCAAGAAAATAACCAACCACTCCAATAACCAAGTAACAATCTAACCAGTCAATTTGCAAACCTGCAAGTCAACCAAGCAAGAGACTCGCAATTTAATCAAGTAAGCAAGCCCATCAAACACCCAACCAAGTAACCAGCAAGTTAACCTACAAATCAATCATCTAACCAACCACCCAATCACTCTACTAACCATACTAGCCAACCAACAAGATAACCAGCAAACCCACCAGCAAAAGTTAAAAAACCAACCAACCGACCAGCAATCACTTTACCAATAAAGTAACAAGTTAACTAGCTAGTCAACCAACGAGTAAGCAATTAGCCAACCACCCAGGCAAGTACCTAACCAACCCGTAAGTTTACCAATTAATGAAGCAACCAGTGAGTCAATCAACAAGCCAACAAATTAGGCAACCAATTAGGCAAACAACCAGCCAAGTAGTTAATCACCTTACGAATCCATCAATAAGTTAACCAACCAGTTAACCAATCAGCCTGCAAACCAACCAACCAACCAACCAACCTATACCAACCAACCAACCAACCAACCTCTAGACCAACCAACCAACTAACCAAACAAACAACCTCTATACCAACCAACCAACCAAACAACCAAACAACCTCTATACCAACCAACCAACCAACCAACCAACCAACCAACCTCTATACCAACCAACCAACCAACCTCTAGACGAACGAACCAACGAACCAACGTCTATACCAACCAACCAACCAACCAACCTCTATACCAACCAACCAACCAACCAACCAGTTAACCAAACAACCAAACAACCAAACTTCATACCAACCAACCAGCCAACCAACCAACCAGCCAACCAACCAACCAGTTAACCAACCAACCAATCAACCGCTATATCAACCAATCAACCTACATACCAACCAACCAATCAACCTACATACCAACCAACAACCAACCAACCAACCAACCCTCATACCAACCAACCAGCCAACCAGCCAACCAACCAACCAACCAACCTCTATACCAACCAAACAACCAGTTCTAAAAGATTAAAAATTTACCTTTAGACAACGAAAACCAAATCTTCACGTTTTCTTGCACGATTTTTTTTCACCTATTTGATTTTGATACGATATGTTCAACGTCCACGTGAAGTCAACATTTCTTATCCTTTTTGATTTGAAATTAGATTTTTCGAAAAGGTTTTCAGTTAACTTGTTCTCAGTTTCTCGCAATTTTTATTTTACTTTCTACAAACACATTGTCTCTCTTCGTTTTGTTTTCTTGCAATTATTATATGTTAGATAATTTTTATATTTTTACTTTCTTTTTCATGATAATAATTCGAGTTCTTTATTTCTATTAATGTTAGCGCCAGCATCACTTTTTTTCTTGGCTTTTAATTGTAGCTGTTCATACTTATCTCTTACTAAATAAAATTAAACGTTTCTGCTTCCACACCCCGACTTGTTGCCAGGGCTTAGAATACGCTGTGTACATCCTCTGAAGAGGGGGTAGAACACCTGTTTCCCCCACAAAAAGGGGTCTATTGTGTTGGACATTAAACTGCATCGGATGTTCAGGTTCCAGTTCTGAATATCAAAGGTATGAGGAGTATCTTTGCATTGGCATTACTCCCAGGTTCACTTTGACTTGTAGTACCTGTTAGGGTCTCGTCTATGGGACAAATTGATTGGTTTCTTAATGGCATATCAACCTAAGTAGGTTATATAATGCCAAAGCTATTCTCCTAGAAGAACAGTAGTGGTACTATTTAACCCACAGCTGGGAGGATAAGGAGGTTTATACCTTTCCTAAGGGTATTTGCCCGAAAGTGAACGTAATAGAACGACTAGAGTTCGAACTCGTTTACTACGATTCTGCAGTCCATCTCTTTAACCATTTCACCACGAGGACAAATTGATGTTTTAAAATCATTTGTATTCATCATCATCATCATGTCGCGCCGCCTGCGCGGATATCCCTGACCGTCACTCGCCATTTCTCCCTATCATTCATCACCTCCGGCAGGTCTTCAGGATTACAACCCGTGTCCTCACATAGCTGCTGTATGTAAGTTCGTGCTGGTCGTCCCACTCTTGCACATCCATGAGTGGGGGTCCACAGGAGTACATCGCTTATGAGCTCGTCCTTGCTTCTCCAGCAGTGTCCTGCGTGTCTGTTTCGTCGAACTTGTATAGTTTTTGTGATGGGGGGCAAGTGTCCGTATAGTTGGAGTCTCGTGGGGTGTTGTCGCCAGGACTTGTTTAATACTGCTCTCAACATTCTTGTGTAATTTCCGTCCAGCCTCCTCTCCAGCCGCTTCGTAAGCGTCCATGTGGTGCATCCATATAGCAGTATCGACACAACCGCTGCCTGGAAGAAACTGCGTTTCATTTTATCTGTTAGGTCCGACTTCCATATGATCGAGAGCCTATCGATAGCCGTCCATGCCTTCGTCAGTCGTGTGTCGATGTCCTTCTCGGTTGATGAGACGCTGCTTCCTAGGTAGGTGAATTTGTCGACTAGTTTCAGAGAGGCTCCGTCTAGTGTGGCAATGTTGCCTGTTTGGTTGTAACACATATATTCGGTTTTGTTTGCATTGACATGTAGGCCAATGCCAGCTGCAGCTCGTTCCAGACTATGTAGTAGTGTCTCTGCTTGATTAGGCGTATTCGCTAGTAACGCCAAGTCATCAGCGTAGTCGGCGTCCGTGATTGTTTTTGCGGGGTACCTTTTGCTTCTTCTCTTAGTCAGCTCAAAGCCATTTTCTCTGATTTTGTCGATCGAAGTCCTAAGCACATAGTCTAGACAGATGATAAAGAGGTACGGGGCTAGTGTGTCTCCTTGTAGTACTCCTGCAACAATGTCGAAGTATTCCGTGTCTCCATCTGGTGAACGTACTTTTACTTTGGTGTTTCTGTAGAGAATCATTATCGCTGCTACGGTTTCTTTTGGTAGGCCGTAAGCTAGTAGGATTTGCTCCATCTTCCCTCTGTGTATGGAATCGAAGGCCTTGGTAAAGTCGACAAATAGTAATGTCGCCTGTAAGTTTTTTGCCCGAACGCCTTCCAGGATTCTACGGATGGTCAGTATTTGTGAGGTTGTGGATCTATTTCTCCGGAAGCCATTTTGGTTTTTCCTAAGGATGTTTTCCATTTTGGGTTCTATGCGGTTTCGTAGTAGGGCATTGTAGATTTTGGCTGCTATGGATGTAAGTGTTATCCCTCGGTAGTTCTTGGCTAGTCCGAGGTCGCCTTTTTTAGGGAATGGAAGGATGCATCCCTTCGTCCATCGTTCTATCCTATTTTGACTATAGACTGCGTTGCATTGCCGGAGCAGTATATCGTCGAATTGTCTCGTCTTCCACACTTCTGGGGGGATCTCGTCTAGCCCCGCCGCTTTCCTATTTTTAATTCTTCTGAGAACCGTGTCGAGGAATATTTTATGCTATATAACAGTAAATTATCTGTATTAATAACAGTTATTTGAGGTTATAATTGAAGTTATAGTTTTTTACGAAGGATAGGAAGTCAGACTTGACCGATAAAATGAAACGCAGTTTCTTCCAAGCACCAGTCGTGTCAATACTGCTATGTGGGTGCACAACATGGACTCTGACTAAAATGATGGGGAAAAAAGCATGACGGCAGCTACACAAGAATGCTGCAAGCAATTTTGAACAAGACCTGGAGGCAACACCCCACAAAGCAGCAGCTGTACGACCACCTGCCTCCCATCACGAAAACTATCAAAGTTACGCGAACCAGACATGCAAGACACTGCTGGAGAAGCAGGGACGAGCTCAAAAGCGATGTTCTCCTATGGAACCCATAACTTGGCCGAGCAAAATCAGGGCGACCAACTCGAACCTACAAACAGCAGTTCAGTGGGGATACGGGATGTAGCCCTGAGGACCTGCCAGAAGCGATGAACGATAGGGAGGAGTGGCGAGAGAGGATCAGGGATATCCGTGCTGGTGGCACGACAATATGATGAATGATGATCATTATTATTAGTTTAGCCAAGTCGGCTCTTCTTCTTCTTCTTCTGCTTCCTCCTCCTCCTCCTCTTCTTCTTCCTCCTCCTCCTCCTCCTCTTCTTCTTCCTCCTCCTCCCCTACTTCTCTTCTTCCTCCTCCTCCTCCTCTTCCTCTTCCTCCTCCTCCTCTTCTTCCTCTTCTTCTTACTCCTCTTCTTCTTCATCATCCCCTTCTTCTTCTTCTTCTTCTTCTTCTTCTTCTTCTTCTTCTTCTTCTTCTTCTTCTTCTTCTTCTTCTCAGGGATCAAAGGTAAAGCAGGGCAATCCAGAGAAAGGAGTAGCACTCTTTGGCGTAGTAGTAATCGAAAAGGGTCATCATCGACTATGGTCGCCAACTTATGATAGCTTAGATAAAATTTTATATTTTTACTTTTTCATGGTAATAATTCAAATTCCTTATTTCTATTAATGTTAGCGCCAACATCACTTTTTTTCTTGGCTTTAATTGTAGCTGTTCATAGGCTTATCTTATACCAAGAAACTGGGAAATCACATTCATTGTACTGTTGTTTCTAAAAAGCTTTTGCTTGCCCAGTCGGCTGGGGCAGTAGAATACACTGACTGCATCTCTGCAGAGGGGTAAGCCCCTCCCCCAATGAGGATATGACGTTAAACAGTCTGATGGTGAGGTCCCAATAATCCTTGGGCTTTGGGGAATACAGAGCACCCCTTCATTGCCATTGGTCCCAGATCCACTCTGGCCCGGCGTGGTAACACCTGATAGGGTCCTACCTATGGGCTAAATAGAACTAATGGCATACTTTGCTAAACTGAATTGTTTGATAAAACTTAATAGCTAGAAACAGAAATGTTTTTGACAACTAAACCGTAGTTACATTTAAACTGCGTGCTTATGCTAAACTGAATTGTTTGAAATTGAACTATTTTTGACATTGAAACTGTACTTACACTAATCTGAATTGTTATAACTGTTTGAATAAACTGAATAGTTTGAAATAGAAATGATTTTGACAATTAAACTGTATGCTCATACTAAACTGAATTTTTTTTAAATAGAACTGACTATTTACATAAAAATAGATTCGGCGTTAAATAACCAATAAAGGTTGATGTGCCATAAAACCCAACCAACAACAATAACAACAAAAGGTTTTAGCACTTTGTTAATCAAAGCAAGAAGTATTTTATTATTCAGAGTGATGCAATCAAAACAGATATTTAAGTTGGCGACCATAGTCGAGGGTGACCCGATGGCTTCCCTTTCGATAGCTACTACACCAAGGTGTAGGTGGCGCAACTACTTTCCCTGGATTGCTCCACTTTACCCTTGATCCGTACCTTATAATGATGAGTGTTAAGCAAGGAGGCATCAAGTACCATTTTTTGAGTCTTTAGTATGAATCGACCTGGGATTGAACCAAGGTCTCCCGGGCCATTGTCGAACACTCTAACCGCTTGGCCAATGTCCGGTAAAATAAAAGAAACTCTTCAACACTGAAACTCTGTAATCAAAAATAGGAATATGTCGTAGACCAAAAATAAGTACACCTATTATGTATATTATTTGGTATTATTTATGACCAAACTCAACAGCATTGAAATTCTTGAACCAAAAATAGGAATACGCTGTAGTTAAAAAATAAGTATACTTGAACGAAAGAAGTTATTTCCAATTGATGTTTTAGTGTGGCTGACTTTAAAAGACTTTATTTTCAAAGTTTTGTAAAATTTATTTTTAAAGTCTTGTAAGATTTATTTTCAAAGTTTTGTAAAATTTATTTTCAAAGTCTTGTAAGATTTATTTTTAAAGTCTTGTAAAATTTATTTTCAAAGTCTTGTAAAATTTATTTTTAAAGTCTTGTAAAATTTATTTTCAAAGTCTTGTAAAATTTATTTTCAAAGTCTTGTAAAATTTATTTTCAAAGTTTTGTAAAATTTATTTTTAAAGTTTTGTAAAATTTATTTTCAAAGTCTTGTAAAATTTATTTTCAAAGTCTTGTAAAATTTATTTTCAAAGTCTTGTAAAATTTATTTTTAAAGTCTTGTAAGATTTATTTTTAAAGTCTTGTAAAATTTATTTTCAAAGTTTTGTAAAATTTATTTTCAAAGTCTTGTAAGATTTATTTTTAAAGTCTTGTAAAATTTATTTTCAAAGTTTTGTAAAATTTATTTTCAAAGTCTTGTAAAATTTATTTTTAAAGTCTTGTAAAATTTATTTTCAAAGTCTTGTAAAATTTATTTTCAAAGTCTTGTAAGATTTATTTTCAAAGTCTTGTAAAATTTATTTTTAAAGTCTTGAAAAATTTGGAGAATGTTTTTTTATTACTCGTAAAATTGGAGACTCGCCGTCTTGATGCAATTTTACCCCACTAGATTTGCGCAGTTCCCCAGATAGTTTTCCACCTTGACAGTATACAATTTTGATGTCTTCCAGCTCTTTAAATCTTCCCACTCTTCGGTTTTGGTCAAAACGGACTATTTTTTATTCCCAGATTTAATATCCACCAATAGAGGATATTGAAGAAAATGTGCTAGAAGATCTGAACACTAACCCTCGGTACATATTGCAGAAATGCCCCCCCCGGCAAAAAAACAAAAAAACAAAACAAAACAAAACAAACAAACAAACAAGTCTACGGAAGATGTATGAACAACGGAGATGACAATTTTAAAGGAGACAAGTCTCATTAAGTTGGAGGTAAAGCAATAAAAATTACTTTGCAAAAAGTTTGGTTTCATTTTGGATACACCTATAAGTATGTTGTATTGAATACGACAGACATGTTTGTTTTAACAATTTTTTTAGGGATTTTCTCTTATTTTCGGAGAAAATTGTGGTTATTTGTTTCGAGACTGAGTCAAACTTGTAAGAAAAAAGAGAAAATAATCATAAAAAATAGTCGACAAAAAGTTAGTATACAGTCTTCAATAAAACCTGCTTAAGGGAAACGTTTTTGCCCAAATGCACACACACACACACACACACACACACATATATATATATATATATATATATATATAAAGAGAGAGACAGAGACAGAGAAGATACTGAAGAGAAAAGGGGAAATAAACTGCTGTAAGTGACAATAGATATGGGAGAACGGAAATCTGTAAAAGAGGATGGGTAGGACAGGTATTTAACGAGGGACAGAGACAGTCACAGAGTCACAGAGAGAGAGATAGAGACAGAGACAGGGACAGAGAGAATAGAAAAAGGAGATAAGGGAAAGGGTAAGAAAGGGAGAAGAAGAAGAACAGAAAGGAGAACGAATTAAGTGATGATAAAGAGAGTAGAAGAGAAGATCGTAGAAAGAGAGAGAGAGAGAGCGAGAGAGAGAGAGAGAGAGAGGGAGAAAGAGAAAGAGAAAGAGAGAAAGAAAGATAGAGACAATAGAAGAAGGAGTTAAGGGAAAGGATAAGAAAGTGCGAAGAAAAACAGAAAAGAGTACGAAGTAACAGTGATGATAAAGAGAGTAGAAGAGACAATCATGCAGAGAGAGAGAGAGAGAGAGAGAGAGAGAGAGAGAGAGAAAAGATAAAATACAAACAAGGCCCCCATAACCAGATTTCTGTTAGAGCAATGGACTTGAAATATTTCATATTAGAGAATAAAGTAATTTCCGGTCCAAGTTGGAAATGGATGATTAGTTTATGTGTCCAAAATGAATGGAATTTTTTAATCATTTATATTCTTGATATAACTGAAAAATGCTAAATGGAGCCCTTCATGAATAGAAGTATCAGTATCACTATTGATAGGTCTTACAACGTGTACATCCATATATATATATATATATATATATATATATATATATATATATATATATTCCAGAAAATAATCATGCATTTATAACTTTCATCGGAAATTGTTTTTTCTCTAATTTAAATCATTTTAAGCGCATTGCTCTAATAGAAATCTCGTTATGATAACCTATTTTTTAGATTATCGTGACAATGAAAAAGATAATAAACCTTATATATATATATATATATATATATATATATATATATATATATATATATATATATATATATATATTTCGTTTGGGTTAGCTTTGTGGCATATCAACCATTGTAGGTTATTTTACATATATTTATACATATATATTAAATATATATATATATGATTTTGAAGACATTTGGTTGATAACATTCTTAAAAGAGCCTGGGCTCATTTTTTGGGGCACACGGTTAATGGTTTCTAGTATTGCTATCTAATACGAATAATTCTATTTGCTATTAATCATTTGTTTGTACACAGTTAAATGGTTTCAAGTATTGCGATATAAAAGTCAAAATTTAATGTCATCTATTTGTCTGCACATATTTAAATAGATATAAATGACTTGTAAGTGATTAGTTTGTCGGTAATTTCATTTTTAAATGAGTTAGAACTAATTTGTTTGCACAAGAGTATTGCTTCTTCTTAGATGGTTTCTACATAAAGGTGCCCGTGGTGTAATGGTTATCGTCGTAGGAAATGGACACGGCGCGACGAGTTCAAATCCTGGACGAGACTGATTGCATTTCACATAGCACTAATACCCTTGGGAAAGTTATGAATCCAATTATTCTCCCTCCAGCTATGGGTAAATAGTAGGGCTATGGGTAAATAGTATGACCTTGTGTCATATCCTGCCTGAGCGGAGGGGTCGGTAAATATGATAAATGATTTCAAATATTGATGTCTAAAACTTATAATTCCATTCAATATTAATCATTTGATTGCAGACAGTGAAATCGTTACAAGTATTGCTATTTAACACTGATTGCTTTATTCAACAATACTCATTAGTTTAGACACTAATAAATGGTTCCAAGTATTGTTACGTGTCACGGGCAATTCTATTAAACACCAGCCATTTGTATACACACAGTTAAGTGATCAGACAGTTCTTTTTCTAACAATTCAGTTTAGCACAAATCATTTGTTTGTACTCACTTTAATGTCAAACAGTTCTATTTGCCCCATGGATAGGTTCGTATCAGGTACTACCAGAAAGAACCTGGGAGAGATGTCAATGAAGAAGTACTCTGCATTCAGCAAAGCTCTATCATTACTGAAGCCTCACCATCAGAGTGTTTAAAGTCATATCACCAACGATCGTGGGTGGGGTCTTATCTCTCTGCAGAGATACAGTTGGCGCAGATGGGCCGATATATATATATATATATATATATATATATATATATATATATATATATATATATATATATATACATATATATATATTGATTGATACGTGCGTGTGTAAGTGAGCGTTTATATCTATGAATGCATTTTTTCTCCTCTTTCAAGATTTCATCTCTCTTACTAAATAAAGTAAAGTTGGTGATTTTAGTCGAGGGTGACCCGAAGGCTCTCTTTTCAATAGCTACTACACCGAGGTGTAGGGGAGTGCACTACTCCATTCGCTGGATTGCTCCACTTTACCCTTGATCCTCACCTTATAATGATGAGTGCTAAGCAAGGCCGCATCAAGTACCATTTTTGGTCTTTGGTATGACTCGACCTGGGATTGAAACCCGGTTTCCCGGACCATTGGTGAACACTCTACTCATTAGGCCAATTGCCCGGTATAAGTTACTAGTTCAGTCACTATGTGTGTACGGATACGTCACGTGTTGGATGTGACACAGGGTCAGTTTTTAAGCAGAGTTAAACTGATTCGAATTCAGAATCTTCTTTCTCTTAGACTGGTTGCCTAACCTTGGTAAAAAAAATCCTGGGGTATAGGGAACAGAGGGATTCCTGAATTTCCTGAGAGCACGAAGCTAGACGGAAACAGCCTGGTTCAGGGTCTTAACTCAGTTTACAGTTTCCATTTCTTACACTAAGTGCCCCTTCTGATGTAGTTACCAACTCCTCCGGACTGCAAGGTGTGACACAAGGTCAATTTTTATGCAGAGCTTAACAGGTTTGAATCCAGTGTTTTCTTTCTCCTAGACTTGTTGCCTACCCAAAGCTAAAGAGCCAAGTTTGCTCAATTATTAACCCATAGCTTGAGGGAGAATAATTGGATTCATACCTTTCCTAAAGGTATTAGTGCTTTGTGAACGAACAAGAAGCATCCCTAGTTGACGTGGTACGCTTGTTTGCCGAGCGGTCTGATACTAAGTCTAACGTAAAGTTAGATGGGTTTCGATCCCAGCTTCAAGCGTCCTACGTGTCTAGCCACACTGAAGAGTTGTGATACAACGAAACAGTCTGTCTGTGGAGGACAATATATACGCTCCCCTCCTGGAGGTTGAGCACTCTAGCGAAGGAATTAACAGCTGCCACTTGCTTAATGCAAAGCTCTTCGAACGAAATGAGCACTCTGGTAGCCGATAGGATATAAAGTGTAAACAAACGACCGCTGATTCTTAATATCTTATAATTCCCTTGCTGACGTGTTACACTTGTTTGCTGAGCGGTCTGATACTAAGTCTAACCTAAAGTTAGGCGGTTTCGAACCCAGCTTCAAGCGTCCCACGTGTCTAGCCACACTGAAGAGTTGTGATACAACGAAACAGTCTGTCTGTGGATGACAATATATATATATATATATATATATATATATATATATATATTGGTGCTCTGTGAACGTTTTTAATGCTCTGTGAAAGAACAATAAGTATATATATATATAAAGAAAAATGATTACAAGGTAATCCAAGTAGAAAGAGAGATTTACTGAGAAGCAAAGTCGACACTATAGCGTTTCGATTCTAATGAACCATCATCAGGGCAATGAGGGATGACATTGGTGATGTTAAATCAACGATGGTTGTTTAGAAGTACAAAATACAAAAACCTAAGGAAAATTTGTAAGGTTTTTGTATTTTGCACTTTTAAACATCCATCGTTGATTAAACTTCACAAATATCATCCATCATAGTCCTGATGATGGTTCATTAGAACCGAAACTCTATAATGTCGACTTTGCTTCTCAATAAATCTCTCCTTCTACTTGGATTAACTAGTTATCAATTTTTCTTTATATATAGTTGGATTACACTCCATTATTTACTTATATATATATATATATATATATATATATATATATATATATATATATACGGCTGAAGAAGAAGCTAGACGCAATTACACAAGAATGTTGCGAGCAATATTGAATAAGTCCTGGCAGCAACACCCCACAAGGCACCAATTATACGTCCACCTGCCTCCCATCACGAAAAAATATCCAAGTTAGACGAACCAGACACGCAGGACACTGCTGAAGCAGACACGAGCTCATAAGTGATGTACTCCTATGGACCCCCACATATGGCCGAGCAAAAGCAGGACGAACTGCTAGAACATGCATACAGCAGCTATGCGAGGATACGGGATGTAGCCCTGAAGACCTGCCAAAGGCGATGAATGACAGGGAAAAATTGGCGAGAGAGAGTCAGGGATATCCGTGCTAGCGGCACGACATGATGATGATGATATATATATATATATATATATAATTTTCGAATGGCCGTAGTCGAGGGCGAACCGAAAGCTCCCTTTTCAGTCGTCACTACACTCAGGTGTAGGGGAGGGCATTTCTCTTTTCCTGTGTTGTTCTATTTACCCTTTATCTGTATCTTATAATGCTGAGGTGTCCGTGGTGTAATGGTTATCTTCGCAGGATATGGACACGGCGACACGAGTTCAAATCCTGGACCTGACTGATTGCATTTCACTTAGCACTAATACCCTTGAGAAAGGTATGAATCCAATTATTCTCGCTCCAGCTATGGGTAAATAGTAGGACAGACTAGGTTCTTCAGCCTTGGTGAGGCAACTAGTCTAGAAGAAGGAAAACTCTGAATTCAAACCTGTTAAACTCCGCTTAAAAATTGACCTTGTGTCATATCCTGCCCGAGCGGAGGGGTTAGGTAAATAGGATCTTATAATTCTGAATGGTAAGTCAAGAGGCGTCAAGTACCATTTTTGGAGTCTTTGGTATGCCTCGACCTGGGATTTAGCTCCAGTCTCCCAGATCATCGGCGAACACTCTGACTATTTTGTCATTTGGTATATTTATAAATAATTTCTGCTGAATATCGGTGATAGAGTATATGTCAATCTGATGATCGCATAGGCGAGGAACTGGCAGTCACCAAACGCTGTTGACGCCGCCCTAATTCCTATCGAGCCACACACACACAGTCTCTCTCTCACACACACACGGAGAGACATATATATATATATATATATATATATATATATATACCTCGTGTTAAACCTTTATTACCTAAGGCGGGATTTGAGCTCAACTACAAAAATTTATTTTCCTCCAGGTCAACTTCGCACATCTAATTTTGCGACCACCACACCGAATAAAGATAAGTGATTTTTATTTTATTTTATTTCAATTTTTTCCCACTTTTTCTGTGAAGGTTAAAGTTTATATGACGGGGGCCACTTAATGTAATGGTGTTAAAAGGATAGCGTAAATTGCCCTGTCGAAAAGAAGAGGTGACTTGTAATTCAAAGAAAAAAACTCTCCAATAAATTATGACTAACACTTTCAAGCTGTGAACATTGTTAGAGAGGGGAGTTTATTGATCTTTTTGGAAAGCAGAACCACTGAATTGCCAAAGTCTTGACGTTTTGTGGACACGAGAAAAAAAAAATTACAGCGAACAGTGGGTTTGTTTAGCATCTTCAACATTCTTTATATCACTGTCTGTACTTTGATATCTTTTGAACTCAGCTTAGTCTGGCACAAGGATATGTAACTGAATTCTTAAGGAACGTATTCTTCCTAAGGTATCGGACTTTCGGCATTTGCGAATGCTCTAGTAACATATACGCTAGACGTTCTCAGTTATTAACCAATCTTAAGTTAGTGTGACACAAGGCCAAATTGTGTGTATTTATCCAACCCTTCTGCCCAGAGCAGGATACAATGCAGGAAATGGATTCATGTTTTTTTCTAAGAGATGTGAAATACAAAAGGCCTCGCCCAGGATTTGAACTCGGGTCACCAATTCCATTTTACATGACGATAACCGTTGCTTCAAGTGCACACTGTGGGGATCGAACCTCTACAAGCACCTTTCTTTTTACTCTCATTCTTCCTTACTTCCTGTCATTTTGAATAACGCTCTACCTGAGTGGCTTAGAATATGTTGACTGTATCCGCCTGCAGAGGGGTAAGACCCCCCCCCCAGACACAAAAGGGCTATCCTTGGTATGGCTTTTAACTGCATCTGATGGTGAGGTTTCTTTTCTGGAGATCTGAGGATTATGAAGTATCCCTTCATTACGATTACTCCCAGGTCTACTCTGACCCGGAAGAGTAGGAACTATTCAGGTCCCACCGATAGGTCAAATAGATTTGTTTAAGAATTATTCATGTAAATATAAATTGTTTGTATTAATTATAATTACTGGAAGCTACTTCAGATCTCCAGGACTCCTCTAAGTATTCTAGCCGATTTTAACAATCCTTCGTCTCTTCTCTAATTTCAAAAGTCTTTTCCAAGCTTTTGAGAAGTGTTCCTAGTACCCTAACTACAATTGAAATCATTGTCACCTTCTTGTTCCACCATTTTTTCAACCCTCAAGGAAGATCCTAGTATCTGTTTATCTTTTTGTTTTATTTTCTCTCCATTGACCGCTGGAACAGTGAAATCCACTGAATGACAAGTTTGGGGTGTCCTCGTGGTGTAATGGTTAAAGGGATGAACTGTGCAATTGTAGTAAGCGAGTTCGTACTCCAGTCGCGCTATTACGTTCACTTTCGGGCAAATACCGTTGGGAAAGGTATAAACCCCTTATCCTCCCAGCTATGGGTTAAATAATACCACTACTGTTCTTCTACTTGTTTTCTGCATTCACTCATCGTATGATAAACCGTTTAATTTCTGTCTCCATTTAATTTACATTTGCTATTTTGTTGTGTATTATCAATTTTCGTTTACACATAATTCGTCCTTATGGCATTGTTTTATGCTGCTATTAAAAGAAATTCAGTTTCTCTCTTAAGTTTTCCTTTTCTTTGCGATGTCCTGGTCTTCTTGTGTGTAATCTCACCAGTTTGTCACTTAAAATATCCACACAGTTGTTTTGCTTTCCATTTCTGTTTCTTAGCTTTTTGTTGTTTCACGGTCTGCTCTTACGTTTCCGTTGATGTTATTAGTTGCTACAATCTGGATGGTCTCCATTCGTCCTCAGATTTCAAACTCTTCCTCTCCCTTCACCAATCCTTGGGGATTGTTCCAATTGTATCAATCACAAAGCAAAAAGCAAAAAATAAAACAAAAAACCCGGGGAAATCGTCAAGTCCATATACTTGCTCATCGACAACAAAATAACAAATATAAGATTGTACATGCTACCAAAAACAATATGATGGAAAATAAATCTTTTGTTCTAATTGTATCAACTACAATTGGTACCACATCACCTTTATGTTCCATAGCTTTTAGTTCTCTTACAAGATTTAGATATTTATTGACATCTAACCCTAATAATTCTGTATTAATAATTTGTTTGCCGACAGTGAAATGGTTGCAAGTCTTGCTATTTAACACTAACTATCTAATTGAAAACAATTGATTTATTTGCACACAGTCAAATGCTTCCAAATATTACTATGTTATACTAATAATTCAATTTAGGCATAAAATTAAAGATTCTCAAGTATGACTATTCAACACAATTTTATTCAACATTACTTATTCGTTTGCACACAATTAAATGGTTCCAAGTATTGCTATGTATCACTTATAATTAGATTAAACATTAGTTATTTGTTTACACACAGCTAAATAGTCAAAGATTTCTATTTCTAACAATTGAATTTACCATAAATCATTTGTTTCCACGCAGTTAAAAAGTCAGACAGTTCTATTTGATTCAAAGATGGGACCCTACTTGTTACTACCACTCCGGATAAGAGTGGACCTGGAAGTAATGCAAATAAAGTGGTACTCTGCATTCCCCAAAGCTCCAGTCTTACTGGAACATCACAATCAGATTGTTTAATGTCGTAATCTGGACATTCATTGATGGGGGTGTCTTACTCTTCTGCAGAAATGCAGTCAGTGTATTCTACAGCCCCAGTCGATTGGATCGGGGACCCAATCAGGTATAAACACTGGATCAGGGTGTGCTTGAGAACAATAGCAGTGAAAGGGTACTCTGTATTTCCCAAAGTTCCAGCATTACTGGAGCCTCACCATCAGAGAGTATCGTGTTATATCCAAGACATTCGTTGGTGACGGTGTCTTACTCTTTTGCATTGAAGCAATCGGTATATTTTACTGCCCCAGTCAACTGAGTTACAGAAAGCAAAACTCAAAAAGCAAAAAGCAAAAAATAAAAAAAATCCCGGGGAACAACAAAATAACAAATATAAGATTGTACATGCTACCAAAAACAATAAGATGGAAAATAAATTTCGGCTTGACAAAGATATTTTTCAAGAACCAGACATCCTGATATCATCATCATCATCATCATGTCATGCTGGTAGCACGGATATCCCTGACCCTCTCTCGCCACTCCTCCCTATCGTTCATCGCCCTAGGCAGGTCTTCAGGACAACATCCCGTATCCTCACATAGCTGCTGAATGTATATTCGAGCTGGTCGTCCTGCTTTTGCACGGCCATGTGTGGGGGTCCATAAGAGTATATCTCTTATGAGTTCGTCCCTGCTTCTCCAGCAGTGTCCTGCATGTCTGGTTCGTCTAACTTGAATAATTCTCGTGATAGGAGGCAAATGGCCGTACAGTTGGTGTTTTGTGGGGTGTTGCCGCCAGGACTTGTTCAATATTGCTCGCAGCATTCTTGTGTAATTGCCGTCTAGCTTCTTCTCCAGCCGTTTTGTTAGAGTCCATGTAGTGCACCCATATAGCAGTATCGATGTGACCGCTGCCTGGAAGAAACTGCGTTACTGTCGATGAAATAACCTCAGAGAAATTTTTGGAAGCAATAATAAATCAAATAATAAAGTAATCCATTAGAATATCAAACAATCTATACAGCAAACACCACAAATTTACCAACTCATACCTAGTTTCATAACTGAAAAACTTTTGAAATTTACTATGAATCTAATTGCCATAGCAAAAAATGTTATCTAACTAAATTGCACATGTTGCCTAAAACAATATATTGGAAATCAGAATAGCCATTGCAATTTACACAAAACTAGTACAGACACGGAATCAAATCCATAGGTTATAATTGTAAAATACAGTTTGACTGACAATATGGGACAAGGTAAAAGTCCCACGGTGCCGTCCCAAAGTGATGCACCGGAAGAGAGTGACCTGTGAACTGCATGACCGTTATTTACGCTCTATGACGATCAAACATGCCATTCCAAAGACGGCGGAAGTGCATATTCCGTTGGCCAGTTATGGGAAGAGATCGCGTGGGCGTAGAAGCGTGTCCATATCTCCGCGTGGGAGTTTGATGATAATATAAGGCCGACGAATTGAACGGAAGACTGTGAAAAACACCGTTGTTCCCGCAAGCTTGTCCTGTCGTTGCCCCGTGTGCGTTTTCTCGGCCATCGTCGATTTAAATCGAAGAGTCCAAGCCTCATAGATTACATCCGATTACACTATATACGCTCTGAATGTGAAATTTTGTTATATCCCTGTGAAGGAATAAGGGATTAATAATAGCCATACATTGAGCACTCACATAGATTTATATGATATTCTTCATATATTCTATAAAAAAAATAATCCACGCCCACTGTCTTTGGACGCTGACTGGATATTACAAATATATATATATATATATATATAGTACAATTTGATGGAGACTCAAATTTGGTTAAGTCGTCATAATAAATTTATTTCAGCGGAGAATATCAATATACTCTCCGTCTCGTCAGATGACTTTTTACATGCTTCTCTCTTGTCGTAGAGTAGCAAATGTGGAGTTACAGTTCGTATTCAGAAGATAAAAAATAGAAAATAAAAAAGTAAAAATAAAAATTAGAAAATAAAAATAAAAAAAAACAAAAAACAATAAAAATAAAAATAAAGGTGGAAATCAAATTACAAGTTATTTCATTCATAGGCGTGGGCAGAAGGTATTAAAATGTTATATGTTAGAACGATTAAGAAACAGGAGTGGAATTAATCTACTGGTCAATCCCTTCTAATTTTGCATTCTTGTAGTGGTTTCTTCTTGGCAGGTGTGATTTTCCAAACAGACTAAGATAATTTAACTAATGGCTATCTCATACATGATTTACATTTACTCCTAATATGTCTATTAATTAACTCAGCTGTTGCCATCCTAGATATTCCTTTTGTATCAATTAGGACCGCGATAGTTAAACCAGATAAGGTGAAGACATTTTATACGGTCGTCAAGTGTTTTCTAATTTACCCTAAAATGGTCAAGGGGAATTAACCATTTCCAGACTCACAGACCCTAATTTTTGGATTAATATTCTACGTTCATCTAGCCCTTACCTATCTTTATCTTTCCTTGTCTCGGTGATATCTGTTATTGAGATGATCTCTATTAGTTTCTAATACATCTTTATCATTGGCCTTGCGATTATTTAGGGACTGGTGTTTCAGTGGTTCTCAATCAGGATAATTTGAATTTTCCCCTATGTCTACACTTAAAGACAAGCTCGTTTCTCTCGTTCAACAGTAGTTTTCTATTTTTGAAATTAATAATGCTAATTTTTTCATCTAAGCATAAGTTACATCTACCGTTGAAGCTATTCGCGGTGTATGAGTGCCTGATTATTTTCCACTTAATTTGTGGAGATGGCCCCTGATCCTTAAGGCCCCAAAATATTTTGATAGAGCAGTCTGGTATCTAAGTTTTGGGTTGGAAATTGTATGTTTGTGGTTGTACCATCTTTGTTTCCAATTTCCGAAAGTTAACGTAATAGCGCAACTGGAGTTCGAACCCGCTTATTACGATTTCGCAGTCCATCGCTTTAACCATTACACCCTCTCCATTTATATTTATGTCTTTCTCTACTTAGTGTATTGCGCACTCTTACGTTTTACTTAAGGAATCATGTCGGTGTTTTTTCTTTTGACTAGACATTACGTTAGTGGTGGATTATTTTCAAGTAGTTCGTATGTTTTTAGACTATTTTTTATGGAATTTTTTCCACAGATATCAGTTTGTGCAATATATTTTTAATTATAAGTTGTATAATTTGTTTTTTTTTTTTCAAACTAGCAGAATTAAAGAATGGATATAAAAATCCTATAATATATATATAAGTTATATAATATATATAAAAATCAAATTATATATATATATATATCATGGCTGCCACTTCGACAATCCATTGTCATTAAACAATACGTGTACCCGAATTATAAAAAAAATGGCACACTGAGTCAACTCACTCAATAAGCTTCCACAACATGCATCTGAAGAAAAGTGCCGGCCTATATCTTCAGATGTTATTGAAATCGTAGGTTTGACATGAGAATGTTTTCCTCGACATATATTTTAACGAAAGCGAGGGAAACCGGTATTCCCAGTTTTATGGCAGAGCATCGACTAGATGCATGATTTACCAAATTCCTCGTATTCCTCTTGGCACATTAAAAAAACAAATCAGTATAATTTTGATAAATTAAACGTCAATCAGTTAATAGTTCCTGTCTGCTCACATCTATCCATCTACAAACCGTACAATCTTTTCATATGTATGAATGTATGTACGTATGTATCTATGTATTGCAACTGTTCATAAATATGTATGTATGTATGTATGTATGTATTGCAACTGTTTCTATCTATCTATCTATCATATTATGTATGTATGTATGTATGGATGGATGTATTGCAACTGTTTCTATCTATCTATCTATCTATCTATCTATCTATCATGTTATGTATGTATGTATGTTTGTATGTATTCCAACCGTTCATATCTATCTATCTATCTATCATATTTTGTGTCCTCGTGGTGTAATGGTTAAAGCGATGAACTGCGGAATCGTAGTACGCGAGTTCGTACTCCAGTCGCGCTATTACGTTCACTTTCGGGCAAATACCCTTGGGAAAGGTATGAACCCCCTTATTCTCCCTCCAGCTATGGGTAAATGGTAGGACGGACTAGGTTCTTCAGCCTTGGTGAGGCAACTAGTCTAGGAGAAGGAAAACTCTGAATTAAAACCTGTTAAACTCCGCTTAAAAATTGACCTTGTGTCATATCCTGCCCGAGCGGAGGGGTTGGTAAATAGTATCTATCATATTTTGTATGTATGTGTGTATGTATGAATGTATGTATGTATGTATTGCAACTGTTCATATCTATCTATCTATCTATCTATGTTCATATTGATCAGTTTATTCATCTATCTTTCCATTTGCTCCAGTAAAAAAGTTAGTCTATTTATCAACTTTATTCCCACTCTACGTAACTCGAAAATCTCTTCTAATTCCTGTTGCGCGCAGTTTTAATTAAGACAATAAAATGAACTTGAACAAAATCTGAAAGTTTTTTAGTCTCAAAGATGAAAACAACTCTTATTAACATTTAATTGCCAGAGTATTTAATGAAGCTGTTAAAATGTCCGAATTTCTCCGAAGAGCCATTGTCCATTTTGATTCATCTTCGTTACAATAACTGCCAGATGTTCATTGTAGTGTTAGTACCTTTCAGAGTTCCGTCTAAGGGTCTAACTGATCTATTTAAGAATTATTCGTATTCGTTATGATCGTGCACAACCCCCGCAAAAAACTCAAAAAAACAAAAAACAAAAAAAAACAAACAAACAAAGACAAAAACCATGAAAAAATAAAAACAAAAACCTTTTAAGAAATAACAACTGAAAAATATAAATATGCATGTACAATGAAGGTGATTCCTTAACCCCTTATGATTGATTGATTCTAATGCCATACCGAGCCAGAACACCCCTTCCCTAACCTCCTGCCATCGAATAATCCAAGGTGGATTGATAATCAATCTAAAAATAACCGAAAACGATTGGACATTAATTTTGAGTGCTAGGTGGTTGGTGTTCTATGGCATATCAACCCCTATGAGTTATTTAATGTCAGATTCTATTTTTATTTATGATTTGAAAACGAATAGTTTATAGATAAATTCATTTATTTCGAGTTTTTTGCTCACACATTTAAATGGTTTCGAGTATTCCAATTTAATAAAAATTCTATTTATCCAATATTCCAATCTAATAAATTGTTGGGTATCTCCCACTTTTTTTCCTCACAATGAACTAGTCTGTCTGCCATATATATTAGTAGCTACTAATACCAGGGCAGACTAGATGGTGAAGAGCAGCTTCTTATAGGAATAGTATTAGAACGTTGGAGACTGGAGATCGCACGATATCACCTTACTTGCTACCGTAATAACGGAAGTCAATACTATCGTTGGACTATATCTTTATTCTGTATTCACTAATCCTATGTTCTTGTCTACTAATAGTCTCTCTATTGTATATGCTTTTTCCTGAGAATATATCTATATTTCCTCTAATATCGTGGTTTGTCCTTTATTTAATATTACAAGCGTTCACTTACCAGAACGCAACATAAATACAATTTGTGCATAGCTGTATGGCTTCCAATAATTAATAAGGATTATCATTCGTAAATAATTGAACAGTTATATTTGATCTATAGATGGTACCCTTACAGGTACTTCCACATCGGAACGGAATGAACCAGGAAGAAGTGGTAATAAAGGGGTACTCCACATTCTCCTAAGTTCCAAGATTGGAGCCTCACCCTCAGATGCAATTCAGTGTCATACATAAGACACTAGTTCTATTTGGTCCCTAGATGAGACCCTCACAGGTACTACCACTCCGGGTGGACCAGGGAGTAAAAGCAATAAAGAGGCATTCTACATACACCAAAGCTCCAGGACTGGAGCTTCCTCATCAAATTGTTTTGTGTCATATCAGGACATTCGTTTGAAGTGGGGCCTTACCTCTCGGCAGAGATACAATCTTTATATTCTACAACTCAACCCGATAGAACGGTTTAATTTTGAGTATCATTATCTAAAAAAATACTTTTTTTTCAGAAAATTGTGTATTTGGTCCTTACAGTGGAGCAAATGCGTAGAAAGGTTCGGATAGGGGAGCGAGAAATAGTGGGTTGAACGATCTGAAGAAGGTTCAGTAAACATAAATCTATTCTCATTGCAAATTAAAAACACATCAATGAAAGCTGCTAATTGTACTAATTAGTCGATATCGTTATGGAAGTAGCTACCTGTATTGATTATTTGAAGACACCTTCGACGATAGTTTGCACTTGATTGAACTTGGAGCGAGATTGCTAAATCGCAATGACTGTCAAGAGACTTTGGGTATGAGAGAGAGCAAAGAGAAATTGAAACTTTGATGGATGAAACTTTGGTAAACGCTGAATGTGGAAGCTGATGGAAATAATAAGAGAATAAAAACGGAAAGTTAAGGAATGCGTAAATTAGACTAAAAGAATGAAATGAAGACAATGAGAAGAGTGGGCTAAAAAAATCAGTCAAATAGAATGAAGATTATAATGATGGAATGAGAATAAGGTATTGTAAATGAGAAAATTAAAGTCATAGAATGAGAACGAGTAAATTGATATTGGAGATTCTGTAATGAGGAAATTATAAAGGGAAAGAGAACTGATAAGGAGAGAATAAGAGAATATAAGAATGGTTGAATGAAGAATGAGAATAATAGTATGAAAAAAGGATGAAAGAAAAATATTTAATGAATGTTGGCCAAGGAATTAGAATACAAGAAAAGGAATGAGAGAATGGGGAATAAGAATAATATTATATGAGAATAAGAATGATAAATGAAGAATGGAAAGAATGAATATATTAGAATGAGGGGATGATATTAAGAGACTGAGAATAAGATTTAAAAAAACATTTACGTACCCTCCACCCCCCACCAAAAATACCCCAAACAAACAAGATAAAAACAAAACAAAAAGGAAAAACATTCCAACTGAGGAAAATAGATGTATACCAAAAATAAGAAAGTGTCGTATATAATAAAAGAAGTGAAGAATCTGAAGAAGAAGAAGATGAGAATAGAAGATAAGGAAATAGAGATAAAAAACAATAGAAACTGGGGAATAAGAATAAGAATATGAGAATAAGAGAATTGTAAAGAAAGAATGAAAATGGAAATGGGATAAAGAATCTTAAGAACAATAATGAAAGATTAATTATCAGTGAGTTTATAGCAAATATATTAGAATTAGAGAATGAGTGAGAATGATCGAATGGGTGATGAGAATGGATGAGTGAAGGTTAATGAAAATAAAAAATATGAGAATAGGAGAATAAAGGAATGAACGAATAATTATCAGAGAATGTCGAGCAAATATATTAGAATAATAGAATGGATGAGAATGATCGAATGAATGATGATAAAGGACGAGTGAAGGCTATTGAAGTTTTAAAAATATGAGAATAGAATAAAGGAATGAAGGAATAATTATCAGAGAATGTCGAGCAAATATATTAGAATAAGAGAATAAGTGAGAATGATCGAATGGGTGATGAGAACGGACGAGTGAAGGCTATTGAAAATAAAAAAAATAAGAGAATAGGAGAATAAAGGAATGATGGAATAATTATCAGAGAATGTCAAGTAAATATGTTAGAATAAGAGAATAAGTGAGAATGATCGAATAGGTGATGAGAACGGACGAGTGAAGGTTATTGAAAATAAAATATATGAGAATAGGAGAATAAAGGAATGAAGGAATAATTTACAGAGAATGGCGAGCAAATATATTAGAATAAGCGAATAAGTGAGAATGATCGAATGGGTGATGAGAACGGACGAGTGAAGGCTATTGAAAATAAAAAAAAAGAGAATAGGAGAATAAAGGAATGAAGGAATAATTATCAGAGAATGTCCAGTAAATATATTAGAATAAAAGAATAAGTGAGAATGATCGAATGGGTGAGGAGAACGGACGAGTGATGGCAATTGAAAATAAAAATAGGAGAATAGGAGAATAAAGGAATGAAGGAATAATTATCAGAGAATGTCGAGTAAATATATAACAATAAGTGAATAAGTGAGAATGATCAAATGGGTGATGAGAACGGACGAGTGAAGGCTATTGAAAATAAAAAAATGTAAGATTAGGAGAATAAAGGAATGAAGGAATAATTATCAGAGAATGTCGAGTGAATATATTAGAATAAGAGGATATGTGAGAATGATCGAATGGGTGATGAGAACGGACGAGTGAAGGCTATTGAAAATAAAAAATAGGAGAATAGGAGGATAAAGGAAGGAAGGAATCATTTACAGAGAATGTCGAGTAAATATATTACAATAAGAGTTAAGTGAAAATGATCGAATGGGTGATGAGAACGGACGAGTGAAGGCAATTGAAAATAAAAATATGAGAATAAGAGAATACAGGAATGGAGGAATAACTATCAGAGAATGTCGAGTGAATATATTAGAATAAGAGAATAACTGAGAATGATCGAATGGGTGATGAGAACTGACGAATGAAGGCTATTGAAAATAAAAAAAATAGGAGAATAGGAGAATAAAGGAATGAAGGAATAATTTACAGAAAATGTCGAGCAAATATATAAGAATAAGAGATTCAGTGAGAATGATCGAATGGGTGATGAGAACGGACGAGTGAACGCTATTGAAAATTAAAAATAGGAGAATAGGAGAATAAAGGAATGAAGGAATAATTATCAGAGAATGTCCAGTAAATATATTAGAATAAAAGAATAAGTGAGAATGATCGAATGGGTGAGGAGAACGGACGAGTGATGGCAATTGAAAATAAAAATAGGAGAATAGGAGAATAAAGGAATGAAGGAATAATTATCAGAGAATGTCGAGTAAATATATAACAATAAGTGAATAAGTGAGAATGATCAAATGGGTGATGAGAACGGACGAGTGAAGGCTATTGAAAATAAAAAAATGTAAGATTAGGAGAATAAAGGAATGAAGGAATAATTATCAGAGAATGTCGAGTGAATATATTAGAATAAGAGGATATGTGAGAATGATCGAATGGGTGATGAGAACGGACGAGTGAAGGCTATTGAAAATAAAAAATAGGAGAATAGGAGGATAAAGGAAGGAAGGAATCATTTACAGAGAATGTCGAGTAAATATATTACAATAAGAGTTAAGTGAAAATGATCGAATGGGTGATGAGAACGGACGAGTGAAGGCAATTGAAAATAAAAATATGAGAATAAGAGAATACAGGAATGGAGGAATAACTATCAGAGAATGTCGAGTGAATATATTAGAATAAGAGAATAACTGAGAATGATCGAATGGGTGATGAGAACTGACGAATGAAGGCTATTGAAAATAAAAAAAATAGGAGAATAGGAGAATAAAGGAATGAAGGAATAATTTACAGAAAATGTCGAGCAAATATATAAGAATAAGAGATTCAGTGAGAATGATCGAATGGGTGATGAGAACGGACGAGTGAACGCTATTGAAAATTAAAAATAGGAGAATAGGAGAATAAAGGAATGAAGGAATAATTATCAGAGAATGTCGAGCAAATATATTAGAATGAGAAAATAAGTGAGAATGATCGAATGAGTGATGAGAACGGACAAGTGAAGGCTATTGAAAACAAAAAATATGAGAATAGGAAAATAAAGGAATGAAGGAATAATTATCAGAGAATGTCGAGTGAATATATTAGAATAAGAGAATATGTGAGAATGATCGAATAGGTGATGAGAACGGACGAGTGAAGGCTATTGAAAATAAAAAAATAGGCAAATAGGAGAATAAAGGAATGAAGGAATCATTTACAGAGAATGTCAAGTAAATATATTAGAATAAGAGAATAAGTGAGAATGATCGAATAGGTGATGAGAACGGACGAGTGAAGGCTATTGAAAATTAAAAATATGAGAATAAGAGAATACAGGAATGGAGGAATAACTATCAGAAAAATGTTGAGTAAATATATTAGAATAAGAGATTCAGTGAGAATGATCGAATGGGTGATGAGAACGGACGAGTGAAGGCTATTGAAAATAAAAAATATGAGAATTGGTGAATAAAGGAATGAAGGAATAATTATCAGAGAATGTCGAGCAAATATATTAGAATAAGAGAATAAGTGAGAATGATCGAATGGCTGATGAGAACGGGTGAGTGAGGCTATTGAAAAAAAAAATAGGAGAATAGGAGAATAAAGGAATGAAGGAATAATTATCAGAGAATGTCAAGTAAATATGTTAGAATAAGAGAATAAATGAGAATGATCGAATGGGTGATGAGAACGGACGAGTGAACACTATTGAAAATAAAAAATATGAGAATAGGAGAATAAATGAATGAAGGAATAACAATCTGAGAATGTCGAGTAAATATATACGAATAAGAGAATAAGTGAGATTGATCGAATGGGTGAAGAGAACGGACGAGTGAAGGCTATTGAAGTTAAGAAAAATATGGGAAATAGAATAAAAAGTACAATTATTAAAGAATGTAGAAAGAGAGATGATAAGTTTAAAAGTAAGAATGATCGAATTAGGGATGAGAATATTCGTATGAGAGAATGTAAATGAGTTAAATGAAGATGAAAACGAGAATGAAGGAATAATCATTAAAGTTTGTGAAACATAGGAATTAGAATAAGAGAATACGAATTAGACTGGGGATGAGAAAATGATTATTTGATGGTTGGTTGGTTGGTCGGATTTTCATGGCATATTAACCCTTGTAGGTTATTGAACGCCAAATCCATTTTTATACAAATAATCAGTTCTATTTCAAACAATTCAGTTTAGAATGAGTACACAGTATAACTGTTAAAAACATTTATATTTCAAACTATTCAGTTTATCCAACAGTTCTAATTCAGCTAATTCAGTTTAGCCTAAGAACAGATTTTATTTACACATTAAAATGTCAAAACAGTTCTATATATAATTATTCATTTTAGTGTAAATACAGTTTCAATGTCAAAAACGGTCCAATTTCAAACAATTCAGTTTAGCATAAGCACGCAGTTTAAATGTAAGTTCAATCAAAAACATTTCTATTTAAAGCTATTCAGTTTAATCAAACAGTTCAGTTTAGCATACGTATGCCGTTAGTTCTATTTAACCCAGAGATAGGGCCCCATCAGGTGCTACCATGCCGGGCCAGAGTGGACCTGGAAACAATGGCAATGAAGGGGTACTCCGCATTCCCCAAAGCTCCAGCATTACTGGAACCTTGCCATCAGATAGTTTAGTGTCATAACCAGGACGCTCATTGGTGGGGGGTGGTCTTAGATAGATGAATAAGGATATTAAATGAAGGAATGATAATGATTGACTAGTTTTAACGGCACGTCAACCCATCTTTGACTATTTTACGTCTATCGGTTAGTTATTCACACACCTAATATACGTTTATATCTATATTTTTTGTGTTTCTTAAAGACTTTTTTGATCTCGGTAATATACGAAGATCATTAAATAAGTTTCCAGACATTTTTTGTATGGGGATTTTCATTGATAGCACGCATATGAAACTCTAGTCCCCTTTCGACATAATCTCCTCCGGCTGCAATGCACTTGTACCGTTCCAACAACTTCTGAAAGGCCCCATCGAAGTCCAAAAGTCGCAAGGAGCAAGGGAGGGTGTTGAGCTGTCTTGATACCCATCTTGGTCAAATAGTCTGTGACAAGGATGGAGATGTGGACTGGTGCATTGTTTTGGTGAAATGCCACTGACCCGATTTGAAGAGTGTTGGCCACTTCCGACGGAATCTCTTCCTGAACTCCCTTAAAACCTCCACATAGTAACCCTAACCCTAACCCTTTGGCCAATCGACTCTGGTGTATTGACTTCCTTACTCCTCCCACACCTCTCATCATCCCTCACAGACTCCCTTGAATCTCTTATTCCACTCAAAAACTGATGCTCGATTCATGCAAGATGGTTGAAAAGCAGTATGAAGCATTCCATACGTTTCTGTGGCATTTTTCCAAGTTTTCCAAGTTTAAAACACAATTTTATTGCATATCGTTCTTCTAAAGTGTCAGATTGCATTTTTGAAATTCCTCAGCTGTGACAATCAGTCTTTTGTAGGGTGTATTCCAATTGCTGCTGTAGCTGTTCATTTGAAGCAGAAATCATAAAAATTGGTCAGTCATCTCATAGGATATATAGGAATAACATAGTGAATTGTCAAGAGTCTACGACAATTTTAAATGTCTGTACAAGAAAGTTTGGAAACTTATTGAATACACCACGTAATATTAAGCATTCATGTTGTGGACAAAAGGTGATAAAAATAGCATAATTGCCATGAGTGCTACAAAAATAGTGAAGTTTTATACTTATATAGATCAGAAAACAAAGAAATGAAATTGTTGTTGTGTTAAGTTACTGTGGGTAGTAGTGAATCTTTGCACGTGGAGTCGATAGGTTATCGTTCAAGTTGACAGTCTTAACTCTATACGAGTCGTCCGGTGGTCAAGCAAGCTTCCATTACTACGAGACTTTGAGACACAGTTATATTAGTCTTGCCTGGGGACAATTGAACTATTCTCACATGCCTTTGAAGACGTTTTGACTTTATAGTATTTACGGAGAATCACGTACACGCATGTTCGCCCCGCAAATTCCTAACGAAGAAAGTGACTGCGTGTTTTTTTTTTCAGCACCCGACTGGTTAATAAATGTGGTCGAGTGTTTTGATTTTTTTGGTTGAGTTTTTCCCCAAATTCTTGAATTTTCTAGAACACGTGCGTGGTTTTTTTTTCAAGGTTTACAATTGCCACAAATTTGAGCCTTTTAACTCTTGGTAGGGGTGGAGGTGAAGATACACCACCCTAACCCTAACCCTATACCACACATGACTCTGGTAATCATCCACCATCTATCTCGTTTATGAGCTTCACTCGACGATTCGGCGAAAGACTTTCTTAGATATTATCTTGACATCTTTTCAGTCCACCTCTTCATCTCCCTCGCGACACTGTGACTTGCAGGGTGGTGTTTACTAGGCCCGATGACCCCGTCATCTGTCCATACCTTATCATTTTTTTCTTCCCAATGTTAAGCTGGCTGTCATGTGACCCAAAGGCTACAGTTATTCTTTTTTCTGACCTCCTCATTTTTCAGTATTCTTATCTAATACTAATAATATGCAAACTATTTTGGTTTCAAGTATTTCTGTTCAGTGATAATTATTTGTTTGCATATAGTTGTATGGTTTCAAGTAACTAATAATAATCTTTAGTCAACAATTATTGCTTCAAGTAACTCTTTTTAATACAAATAAATTGCCTGCAGTTATCATATTTACCAACCCCTGCGCTTGGGCAGGATATGACACAAGGTCAATTTTTAAGCGGAGTTTAACAGGTTTGAATTCAGAGTTTTCCTTCTCCTAGACTAGTTGCCTTACCAAGGCTGAAGAACACAGTCTGCCCTACTATTTACTCATAGCTGGAGGGAGAATAATTAGATTCATACCTTTCCCAAGGGTATTAGTGATATGTGAAATTCAATCAGTCTCGTCCAGGATTTGAACTCGTGTAGCCGGTGTCCATTTCCAACGACTTGCCTGCAGTTATATGGTATCAAGTGTTATATATTCATAACATCTCAGTCACAGCTGTGATACAACACACCAACAGATGCATGCGGATACAAATACTTAGGCGACTCCATTGTTCAGGTACGAACCGTTTATTAACTTCTGGACTTTCTTCGACTCGAGGAAAGAGAGACAATTCTTAAAAGTCTTTCGTATCATACTATGCTAACAAAACTACCAACTGCCAGGTCGGACCCCAACTTCTCAACATCATGGTCGGAACTAAACTTCTCAACATCATGGTCGGACCCCAACTTCTCAACACCATGGTCGGACCCCAACTTCTCAACACCCTGGCCGGACCCCAATTTCTCAACACCATGGTCTTAACTCAACTTCTTAACACCATGGTCGGACCCCAACTTCTTAACACCATGGTCGGACCCCAACTTCTCAACACCCTGGCCGGAGCCCAACTTCTCAACACCATGGTCGGACCCCAACTTCTCAACACGATGGTCTTAACTCAACATCTTAACACCACGGTCGGACCCCAACTTCTCAACACCATGGTCTTAACTCAACTTCTTAACACCATGGTCGGACCCCAACTTCTTAACACCATGGTCGGACCCCAACTTCTCAACACCCTGGCCGGAGCCCAACTTCTCAACACGATGGTCGGACCCCAACTTCTCAACACGATGGTCTTAACTCAACATCTTAACACCACGGTCGGACCCCAACTTCTCAACACCATGGTCGGACCCCAACTTCTCAACACCATGGTCTTAACTCAACTTCTTAACACCATGGTCGGACCCCAACTTCTCAATACCATGGTTAGACCCCAACTTCTCAACACCATGGTCTTAACTCAACTTCTCAACACGATGGTCGGACCCCAACTTCTCAACACCATGGTCGGACACCAACTTCTAAACACCATGGTCAGACACCAACTTCTCAACACCATGGTCTTAACTCAACCTCTTAACACCATGGTCGGACCCCAACTTCTTAACACCCTGGCCGGACCCCAACTTCTCAACACCATGGTTAGACCCCAACTTCTCAACACGATGGTCTTAACTCAACTTCTTAACACCACGGTCGGACCCCAACTTCTCAACACCATGGTCGGACCCCAACTTCTCAACACCATTGTCGGACCCCAACTTCACAACACCATGGTCGGACCCCAACTTCTCAACACCATGGTCGGGCCCCAACTTCTCAACACCATGGTCGGGCCCCAACTTCTCAACACCATGGTCGGACCCCAACTTCTCAACACCCTGGCCGGACCCCAACTTCTCAACACCATGGTTAGACCCCAACTTCTCAACACCATGGTCTTAACTCAACATCTTAACACCACGGTCGGACCCCAACTTCTCAACACCATAGTCTTAACTCAACTTCTTAACACCATGGTCGGACCCCAACTTCTCAATACCATGGTTAGACCCCAACTTCTCAACACCATGGTCTTAACTCAACTTCTCAACACGATGGTCGGACCCCAACTTCTCAACACTATTGTTAGACCCCAACTTCTCAACACCATGGTCGGACCCCAACTTCTCAACACCATGGTCGGAACTCAACTTCTCAACACCATGGTCGGACCCCAACTTCTCAACACCATGGTCGGACCCCAACTTCTCAACACCATGGTCGGACCCCAACTTCTCAACACCATTGTCGGACCTCAACTTCTCAACACCATGGTCTTAACTCAACTTCTCAACACCATGGTCGGAACTCAACTTCTCAACACCATTGTCGGAACTCAACTTCTCAACACCATGGTCGGAACTCAACTTCTCAACACCATGGTCTTAACTCAACTTCTCAACACCATTGTCGGACCCCAACTTCTCAACACCATGGTCTTAACTCAACTTCTCAACACCATGGTCGGAACTCAACTTCTCAACACCATGGTCGGACCCCAACTTCTCAACACCATGGTCTTAACTCAACTTCTCAACACCATGGTCTGACCCCAACTTCTCAACACCATGGTCGGACCCCAACTTCTCAACACCATGGTCAGACCCCAACTTCTCAACACCATGTTCGGAACTGAACTTCTCAACACCATAGTCTGACCTCAACTTCTCAACATCATGGTCGGACCCCAACTTCTCAACACCATGGAAATTTACTAAGCTTCTTGCTTACATGTGGCACAAGGCCATATGAAAGGGGCACCCAATGAGACTCGAACTCACTCTTGTAGGTTTGCTAGTCGAGCTTGCTAACCGTTACACCACCAGAAGCGCCCTTCTCAACACCATGGTCGGAACTCAACTTCAACTGTCTGCCATTGAGGCAGACAACCCAAATTTCTGCCTACATCGTCCAAAGTCAACTCCAACTTTTTCAAAATCTTCAAATTCTCAGGACCATCACTTCCGAGCATGACCTCATTCACACTCCAGCGACATTTCCTATCTGGGGTTTATTATGACAATTGTGATTGTCATATCCTTTGCCCGCGAGCGTAAACTGTACCCAATGCTATGCACTTGAACTAAGAGCTGAATAGTTCAAAGCCCAACCAAACTGAATTATAAAATATATATTAACGAAAAATGATTAATATAAAAAAAATCATTCCGTAATTATATAACACCAAGTATTCTTATCTAATACAAATAATTTTCATAAAGATATACTGGACTATTTGGGAATTAGAAGTAATGGCAATGAAGGGGTATTCCACACTTCACAGATCTCCAGAACAAGAACGTTACCATCTGATGCAATTCAGTGTCATACACAAGAGACTCTTTGTTCTGGGGTGTGTGTCTTGCTATTTCTGAAGTGAATACAGTTGGCGTATTCGAAGGTTTGTGGAAAGGACTTAGAATAAGATTGAAATGACGAGACAAATGAATAAAAATGAAAGAATCTAAAAATGCGAACATTTAAAAAAATGAAGGAGAAGGAGTCATGATTGAAAAATTGATTCTATTCGTCTGATCTTTTAAAAAGGAACAGTTATTAAGAAGCAATTTTTTTTTCGGTTTCTTTTTCCTTTGAACTTAAAAACCCAGTCACACTCAATCAGTGTTTTTTAGCGATAGGAAATATAAAAACAACAATAACAGAAATAATTTTAAAAAAGATATTAAATATCTTGGGGTTAGAGATAGGAGAGATTAGAGGTTCGTCTTAACATTTGTGTGGTTAGTTCAATTTTTTTTATTTAATAATATATAAACCTTCCTGGGTTATTTAATACCAGTAGTGGTACTATTTAACCCATAGCTAGGAGAAGAAGGGGGGTTATACAATTCCTAAGTGTATTAGTCCGAAACTATTGTAGGTTATTTAATGGCATATAAATCATTGTAGGTTATTTAATGCCAGATCCTTTCTATACATATTAAATACATATGATATGGTTTGGTTGGGTTTGGTTTTATGGCATATCAATCATTGTAGGTTATATAATGCCAAATCCTCTTTATATATATATATTGAATATATATGATTTGGTTTGGTTGTGTTTTATGGCATATCAACCATTGTAGGTTATTTAATTCCAAATCCTTTTTACATATGTTAAATATATATAATTTGGTTTGGGTGTGTTTTATGGCACAACGAACATGGTAAGTTATTTAATGCCAAATTGTCCGTATATATATATCTATTAAATATACATAATTTGGTTTGGGTGGGTTTTATGGCATATCAATTATTGTACGTTATTTAATGCCAAATCCTTTTTATATATGTTAAATATATATAATTTGGTTTGGGTGTGTTTTATGGCACATCGAACATGGTAAGTTATTTAATGCCAAATTGTCCTTATATATATATATATAATTTGGTTTGGTTGGGTTTTATGACATATCAGCCAGTTATTTATTGCCAAATCCTTTCTAATAAATATAAACTTTTAAACACACTTTAGATTATATTTTTAAATGTACCCCAGCTAATTTTTCCACTCTGTTAAATTTTTTTTACTTATTTCTAAATAATATGAATAATTCTGTTTACTATCATTTATTTGTTTGCACACAGTTTTCTAGTATTGCTAAGTGTTTCTAAAGATTCAATTAAACACCAGTCATTTGTTTACACAATTAAATGATCAAGAATTTCGATTTCATACAATTCAGTTTAGCATGTCAACAAAAATAAACAGTTCCAAGTATTGCTATGTATCACTATTGATAGGACCCAATCAAGTGCTACCACGCAGGGCCAGAGTGGACCCGAGAGCTATGTCAACGTAGGGGTACTCCGCATTTCCTAAAGGTCCAGAAATACTGAAGTCTCACCATCAGATTGTTTAGTGACATATCCAGGACATTCGCCGGAAAAGCCTTGCCCATCTACAGAAATGCAGTCTGGGTCAAATGAAAGTAATAGCGTACTACGATGCCGCAATCAAGTACATTAGACACTGTGCCACGGAATCTGCCATTTGATCGATAAAGTTCGTCGAATCAATATGTCGGAATAGAAGAAACCAATATGTAAGTATTTATGACAATGAAGAACTAAATAAACGAAAAAAAAAAATCCCTCAATAAATAAAGCAGTTATATTGAGAAATATTCGGAAGTCGATGAGATCAAACGAAAGGAAAGATAGGATTAGGAAAAAAAAAAAAATGGTGAAATCTTCAAGACATAAGTACTTGTATAAAAGACTTTTACGGTTTGCGACTCTCCATTTAGAGAAAATGCGCGAATTTTTATAATTGAAAAAAAATGACGTTGGTAAGAATTAATAAAGGGATTGTAGCCAGAGTTTTTGTTGTTGGTAGCGAGGGGGAAGTTTGTTTGTTAGCGAGGATAGGTGGTTGTAACGTATGTGTGTTTACGTTGTGTTATTTCCTCGCTTAGTGTTGTTAGTCCCCCTCGCTAAGTTTGTAAGAAATAAAAGGAGGATGAAGAAGTAAGATGGCGATAGTCGAAAGGTGTTTTTAGGATAAGGTTTTTATTTACAGCATGGAATATTGGTTTGCTTTTGGTGCTGCAAGACTCGTGAAGGGTTGTGAGTATTGAGGCGAAATTGAGTTATGAGAAGTTGAGATGGTTGAGATGGCAGCGTGTGTCGTCGGACGTGTGGGGGATTGTGTTCGTTGGATTTTGACGAAAGACATTGTTGCAGTTGTAGGAATTGAACTTTGGATGTCACCATGTAGTTTTGTGTGTCTGGTATTTGGGAGAGTATGCGTTATCTCCATTAAGGTGGACCAGAGGAGAATTGAGAGCTAGCGTGTCGAGAGCGGGATTACGCTCAGATCGACATAGCCAATTTGGGGGTGACATAAAGTTGTGCCTGTGCGAGGCATGTTGAATGCATCTAATTTATATTCAACTGGGATTCCTTGTAAGGAATCCATAAATTAGATGGGTTCCCTCGTGTATCCATGTTTCTGCTGCTGCTGCTATTTTAGAGCCGCAGTGAGATGTCTGCACTGGGCGGCGTTGTCCAGCTAAAAAGCATCGTTATTGAAGAACGGCCAATGGGACGTCTGCACTGGTTGGCGATCTCCAGCCAAAGATACTGTGTTTGGCAACTTACAAGATTTGGTGGCTGGAAATGAAGGTCCGGGCTGAATAGGATAAGTCATCCTGATTGGGTGAAATTAAGTGTTGAATTAAATTGCGCGCCAAACCAAAATACGAAATTTTTCCTTCACTACAGGATTATAATATACAGTAGAAATCTGGCAGATCGGCCTTTTTATCGGCGAGGCATAGAGTTTGCCGATAGAAAGGCCGATGTAGGGCCTACAGAGTATCTAAAGAGAAGTAAGACCGTCCTCCCAAAAAGAGGTGTCCTGGATACGACAATCAACTGCATCTCATGGTGGCTCCAGTTTCCGAGATCTGGGGTGCGTGAAGTACCCGCAACTAAAAATTAAGGATGGGGGGAAACTAAGTTTTCGAATTTTTTGTCAATGAATTCCATTATTTTTTCCTCAATATTGGATTATTCCATAATATTCTCCTCTGCGTTGCTTGGAAGAAGATTATCCCATCAATCAAGATTTTTAGGAATAGTTCATGAAGCCAGAATGGTCGGCAATTAAATAAAAAATCTTTTACATCATTTATGAGGAGAGAGAGAAGGGGTGTAAGAAAGCAATAATCCTATATATCAGACGCTTATCGTCTGCTTTAATAGATAGAAGAAAGAGATGATAAAAATGAGTAAAAGAAAAAAATGATTGTACTATTCAACTGACTAATAGATAAACGGAGCAAAGTGTTTTTTTTTTAAGTTATTATTCCTTTTTAATTTTTTTTTTATTATTAAAAGCGTAATTTCCATGGATAAAACCTGCATATATTATAACAGTTTATGATAAGTATCTTCTTTACAATCATTTTATAATAACGTTTTACAATTATAAGAATTCATTGATTATTACTATTTGGCCGAATAGACGAAAGAGCAGAGAGGAGGCAGCCAAAGTGGTTTTAATATACTTTCTATTGATTATTTTCAACCTGTTCAGTTTTCACACCATTCAAAAGTGTTGTCATTCAGAGGAAACCAACAGACAGCAAGTCTTTCAATCCACAACAACTGGCATTCTTGCCTGGTTTGTCTTTTTACGCAGATTTACAGCTGGTATTTCTTGTTTAATGGCATATCAGCATTCAGGGGTTATTTAATGCCAACACCATCCTTGTAGAGGTATAGTAAAGATAGTATTAAACTCATAGCTGGAGGAATGAGGAGGTTCATGCCTTTCGTATGGGATTTGAACTGGTTTACTATGATGTTGTGATCCAGCACGTAAGCCGTTAAGTAAGTAAGGGGGACTCTCTTTAAGGAATTAGAGTGGAGTATCTGTTCAACAGTCCTATTCGCTTCATCACAAGAGACGTATCGCCATGTATTGATTTTCGTACTGGATGTGGCAGAAAAAGGTGATCCTGGCCTAAGAGATTCCAATCACAGAGCAGGACGTCAAGCTCTGCGTCAAAGGCAGAAGGCAGGTC
>CAUZXS010006015.1:0-2500 GCA_963585895.1 Sepioteuthis lessoniana
TATATATATAGGTATATACACATACATATACATACACATAAATATATGTATATATATACACATATATATATGTACATATATACACGTACATATATATACATACATATATATATACATATATATACATATACATATATACATATACATATATATATTTACATATATATATACATATCATCATCATCATCATATCGCACTGGTAGCACGGATATCCCTGACCCTCTCTCGCCACTCCTCCCCATCGTTCATCGCCCTAGGTAGGTCTTCAGGACAACATCCTGTATCCTCACATAGCTGCTGAATGTATGTTCGTGCTGGTCGTCCTGCTTTAGCGCGGCCATGTGTGGGGATCCATAAGAGTACATCTCTTATGAGTTTGTCCCTACTTCTCCAGCAGTGTCCTGCATGTCTGGTTATTATAACTTGAATAGTTTTCGTGATAGGGGGCAGGTGGCCGTACAGTTGGTGTCTTGTGGGGTGTTGCTGCCAGGACTTGTTCAGGATTGCATGCAGCATTCTTGTGGCAATATATACATATATATATATATATATATATATACATATATATACATATACATATATATATATATATATATATACATATATATACATATACATATATATACATATACATACATATACATATACATATATACATATATATACATATACATATATATATATACATACATATATATATATACATATATATATATACATATACATATACAATATATATATATACATATATATATATATACATATATATACATATTAGGGTAGGTCGATTTTGGAACTGTAAAAGAAATTACCCCACGAAATATTTTTTCCAAAATTTTGTAATTTTTTTGCGAAATCGCATTTGAAGACATAATATTTTGTGATTTTAGTCGTGATATCAGTGACGTTGGATACCTGTATCCATAAAATAAAAAGTGAGACTAAAGGAAAATTAAATAATAAAATTTATTAAATAATTGATATTTTTAAGTTTATTATCCATTTTCATATTATGTTTAATTAAATGACCAAAAACAAAATACATTAAAATATATTGTTTAAAATACAAATAACGACCTACTAAACCTCGTTTAATTCACTGGATATTTTTTCGGCTTTCACTGGTGGTAAATATCTCTCCGGAGTACTTCGGTTTGTTTATGTTTTTACCCTTATAATTATCGCAAATATATATATATTTCGCAAAGTAGACATACTATTAAAATATTCAAACATTTTATAATTATTGTAATTTATTTATATTTTAAAATGTAGTATATTTTTAAGTGAAAAGTCAGTTTACGAGTCAATTTTGGAACTAAAGAGTACAATACTGTTGTTTGGTAAGTAAACATTATTACTTTTTTTAATGAATTTCGAAATTTATTTACAATTTTTTTTTTCTGACAATATATATACATATTCTTTTTACATATATTTTGATTAAAAAATGGCAGGAAAAAACACTGGAGTTTCCACTCGAAATAAAGGTGCAATTAATTTTTCAGTTTTACCATCACCATTGGATAAAACTGAGACAGGAACTTGTCGACAAAAAATTCAATACAGCTTTTTTTTAAAGAACACTTATCCCCACCTTTCTTGTTTTGGTATTTCTAAATTAATAGCAAAGGACGTGATAGATATTTGGAAGGCTGTCAACCCTAATTTGGCTTTATTAAAAGAAATTAGTGTTGTCAATAAGGTGAAAATTCTATGCTTTCAGAAGGCAAAGCAAATAAGTAGGAAACATCTACCTGCTGCCAAATAAAATTCTGGGAGGAAAAGTTGGATACATCTTTTGATATATCATCATGTTATATGTTCAGGGTGATTCTTCCCATTCTTACTCATCTTCTCCAAGTGATGAAACAGAGGATTATAAACAGCTAGATGGTCCTCTCTAATTGCTTTATAACCTCGCAAAAATTCCAAGGTATACTCTTAAGTTAGTTAGGGGTGATATATTTTCTAATCTTGGAGCAAGCCTTGCCCATGCCTTGCTCTTGGATTTGTGGGCTATTGGCCTTTTTATCCCTAATTATAGATATAAAGAATATCTATATGGATAAATGTAAAATAGAGCAAAGGCTAAAGTGAAAACAAATGCCTATGAAAAGCCAAATGAAAATGTGGAGAATCTTCTTTGTATAGGAGTTGATGGGAGGTCAGACAAAGACACACTACACTACAAGGAATCAGTGGAGGAAAATGAAGTAAAATTCTGAAAAATCCAAAGGACCTAATGCCACTTGACAATCACAAATGAGACACCAAATGAGAGTACATATTTGACTCACAGGGTTCTTCCTGATATTGGTGCAACTGGTAGACTATTAAGGCTGTCCTTGTTGACAACACGAATGCAAATACAGGCTGTGAAGGTGGACTTGTTACACTTTTAGAAAAAAAATAATAAGAAATCTTTACACAATTGGTTGCTCCTTACATCAAAATGAACTTCCATTTGGAGTTCTATTCAAACATTTAGATGGCACCA